>JAGYYJ010002021.1:0-117296 GCA_019671005.1 Hibiscus mutabilis
TATAATCTTAATACACATATATATGTAAACATAAAATACAAGTCATATACGAGGGACATAAAATAAAATAAAATAATAGAATACATCAACATATACGATTATAGTACGAACATTAGTATTTACAAAGAATACAGGACTGAAATGAAAGAAAAACAAAAGTCAGTGGCAGAAATTAAAAAGCAATAATATGTAATTTAAGGACGAAATTGCGAAACAAACAAAACCTAAAAGGACCAGAATTGTAATTAGACCAAGGGGCAGACTCAAAGTGAAAAATTCAAAAACGCGGGATGGTTAAGGGTGTAATTTTACCATTTAGAAACTGATTCGGTGTAATTTAGGGACTAGATTGTAACCTTTTGAAAAATCAGGGGGACTGGAACTGTGATTATACCATGCGGCAAGACAAAAATGAAAATATTGAAAACGCGGTGGGATTAAGTGTGTAATTTACCCATTTAGCAAAATAAAAACAACTATAAAAGCCCCCCTTTAAGGCCGAAATCAAAATTTTGGCCATTTGTTTCATTTTCTGGTTTTTCATTTAGCCTAGGTTCATCTTTTTCTCTCGTTTGTTCTTATAATACCCAGAATCCGGCGGCCGGCCGCCGTATCCTCCGCCGCCGGCCGCCGCTAACCGGCGCCGACGAGCCTCCAAAATACACCAAAACAACCCCCTTGTCGTCCTCAATACGAATCTTAGGTTGGATTCAGAGGATATCCCCTTATTTACCCTAGATCTAGGAAATACGAACCAAAAAAAAAGTTTCAAACCTAAAATATAACTACCAGGGGACCTTCCCCTCCATTTAGTTCACCAGATTTGGCTTGTAGAAGCCGAGAGGCTTATCACTGAGGAAGGGAAGACTCACAAACGACGCCGGTAAGACTACTCTCCTCTTTTATTTCTGTTTTTTTTTCGTATATGCATGTAAAGAAAACAAGAAAGAAAAGGAGACAAAAATTTACCACTGGACTGTCTTTTGATTATCTCAGATGTTTACAACTTTCAAATTTTTTTTATTACAAGATCTCTGTTCTCCCTTTTTTGTTCTTACTCTCCCCTTTTTTTTCCATCCCCCCGTTACAAAAGTTTCCGTTTCATATATATTATTGCCTTTGTTTTTTGGTTGCAAGTTGCATCTTCCTTTTTTCAGATCTGAACTGACACTTTGCTTGTTGTCTTTGGCATAATCGAACACGGGATGAATATCGGGCGCGGTGGCGATATGAACATTCGCCCGGCTAGACTCGTTCTCGGCCGTTAGATCGGATCCGATCTAACGGTCGAGATTGCTTGAAGAACGATCGGCTGGATGAAGCCTCGATTTGATGAGGCGGCAGTTTTTCGCCACGGAGCTCCGCGATCGAGGAGTCGTAACGCGTGGATCTTACGCGGCGTGGGATATTAAAGCGTCGTAGCGTGGACCACACGCGCGCGTGGCACTCGAGCGGTCCATACGTGTGGAAACACGCGCTGGCAGATATTTTTGACCTCTCTGGTTGCATCGCGGCCGTTGGATCAGATCTTGATCCAACGGCCCACAGTTACCTGCACATTGTAATTAGATGAGATTCAGATTTGGGCCAACCGGGCCTTGTAATTGAACTTGTAATTGGACTTGGACTTCATTTTTATTTGGGTTTAATATATATTTAATTTTTTCATTTTACCAGCCCAATAATATTAATAATAATATAATTATAACAGCAATACATATATATACGAAAATGTATACTTATATTATACAATCATTAATTAATATAATATTCTAGTATACGTACGTATAATCATACATATAATTAACATAACATCTATATATTAATCAAATACGCTCATACTCTAGATACATACGCGACATACATACACCCCTAATATGTATACATAGCTTATACATGCACACATCACCTTATATTTGTAACATTCATATAATAAATATACATGCAATATTAATATATTTACAAGTGAAAATGAGTGATTACAACCGGTACGCCTCTCTGCGTATTGATACCCCCTCATTAGAGCAGAATTCTTGAGGCTTTGGTGTACCGGTACGCTCGGGGCGTAACGGTACCCACTGTTACATTTCCTAGAAAGGCTTTACGTACTGGTACGCTAGGGTAGGGAGTATCGATAGCGTATCGGTACTCAGTAGGGAGTATCGATACTTAGAGGGGAGTACCGATACTCACCTTAGAGTATCGATACTCGCTGGGCAATCTGCCCAAGTTTTTACGTTTTGAGTTTGGGGGTTCTATAAATTGTAACAAAGGTTCTAATGGGTCCCTCATGATATAAAATGATTGGTAAAATCGAGAATGTATGTTCCTATTTTCTTATATGGATTAAATGGTTAATCGAGTATTGAAATGAAAGTAAATTTCTTGGTAAGCGAGTTTTAAGGATCCTTGGTGGATCATTTGTGGTCGTGCCGGGTAAGGGTACTTGTTTGGTTATGAGTCATTGTTTGATAGGATCTGGATACCCAGTGAGTGAATGTTGCAACACATGAAGGCCATCCGATGTGAGATTCTGGGTGATGATATTTGTTCGATGCGAGATTTTGAGCCCCGCTCGATACGAGATTCTGAGTGAAGACTCGATGTGAGATTCTGAATATACTGCTCGATACGAGATTCTGAGTAGCTCGATGTGAGATTTCGAGCATGGGTAGGTTTCACATTGTCGGGTGACATTGGGCCTTACTCCTGGATTTTTTATTTATATGTTGATATTGTTAAGGTGTTGATTGTTCTATAGCATGTGTTTAGGTGGTTATGGTAGCGACATTGCTTTATCCTATCTTGACGTCATATTTCATAGCATTATCTTAATTATGATTCACCTAAAGGATGGTCGAGTGGTTGTGTATCCACTAAGCTTTGTTAGCTCAGAATTCAGAATCATTACTTCCGTTCGCAGGTTAATAGGTAGTTCGAGCGTAGCGGAGCACCATCAAAGCAAGGATCCAATATTGGCCCTTTGGTAGAGTACAAGTACTTAGATGTTGTGGGCTATGTATTCGTAGGACCCTATGTGTTTGTAACTCTATTTAATTTAACTTGTATGGGTCAAATATTTTATTATTGTATTTGGAGCTCTTTTAACTATTTGAATATTTTAAGTAAGTATGGATTTAAATGCTTGATATGTCGCGTTTGGATTTATAAGGTTGAATTTCTTTTACTGGCTTTTAAAAGTGAAAATTTTATGGGAGTGGTTCGGGCTTGTGTACTTATGTTGTTTGTTTGCGCAGAGCCGAACCATGCCAAAGAGAGCTAGGAACGTGGAAGAAAGTTTGGGTTCCCGGGGTGGAAGCTCTAATGAAGACTATGTGTCGGATGTGGAAGAGTCCGATGGGAGAGCTAGGCATGGAGTCAACTATTTCTCCCACTTCCACCGAACCCTAGACAGAATTGTGAGGGTGATTCTGAGGTATTCATCTACCCCTCAAGAGGCGCCGGTTGAGAGGGTGTGTAGGCAGGGTGCCACAGATTTTCTTGTGTCAGGACAGGATAACCCGATGAAGGCGGATCAATGGCTTTGAGACACCCGTTGAATTATGAGGCAGTTGAGGTTGCGGTCCGAGGATAAGTTATCCTGTGTGTTATCTTTTCTTAAGGGAAACACGAGATATTGGTGGGAAATCGTAGAGCTGGAATGGCACCCTAGCCGACCTTCTTGGGATGACTTTCTTGATGAGTTTGAGAAGAAGTACGTGGGTGAGGCTCACGTTGATAGGTTGAGGGATCAGTTTACTCACCTCGTGCAAGGGAACCGTACCGTCTTTGAGTATGAACAAGAATTTTTGCAGCTGAGCAGGTATGCGCCGGAGCTTGTGGCCACCGAGAAAATGAGGTGCAAGAGGTTTATAAAAAAAGGTTATGGAAAGAGATACAAACATATTTGAAAGCTGCCCCACCCAAGGTATTTTCTGAGTTGACTGCTAGTGCAAAGTCTCTTGAACAAGTGCAAGGTCTGACATATGGTTCTGCTAGTGGACAAGAAGGTCCTAGTGGGAGGCCTCAGAATTTCTCTAATAGCTCACAGTCTCACTCGAAAAAGGATAGAAACTGATGGAATCAGGGAAGAGGAGCTTCGAATTAGAGTGTAAGGTCAGATCGTAGATTAGAGTCTACAAGAGGTAGGAAACCTATATCATCTTCGTCTATGATGAGCCCAGATAGTTCTCAAGGGAGTGCGGGTGCACCATTTTGTAATCAGTGTGGGCGTAGGCACCAAGGAGAGTGTTGGGGTGCAAACCGAGCTTGCTTTGAGTGTGGGTCTCAGGACCACCTTGTGAAGGATTGCCCCGTTGTTACCATAGTCGTTCCTTTTCAAGCACCAAGAGTTTCTTATTCGGCTCAGAGGGGCTGAGGGTTCTCTAGGAGAGGGTCAAGCTAGGCTACTGACCACCAGAGTAGGGGTACGTTTCAGTCCACGGTGAGGGCACCGGTGAGGCAATATGTAGTTAAAGATCAAGAGGATTACGAGCCCACCGATGTGATTGTAGGTACCTTCTCCTTGTCCTCTGTTCCCATTGTTGCATTAGTTGATTCGAGGTCTACCCACTCTTACATCCGTAGTGGGATATCCAGCGTTGGGGTATACCGGCTGAAGATCTAGAGATAGGAGTTCGTGTGTCTAGTCCATTATGGTTAGATGTGTTAGTATACAAGGTGTACCGAAGGTGTCCTATCGAAGTTCAAGGTTCAATCTTCCCAGTAGATCTTATAGTTTTGCCGTTCTAAGAGTTTGACGCAATCTTAGGTATGGATTGGCTTGTTGAGCACGACGCTAGTTTGGGTTGTACGACCAAGAGTTTGAAGCTCTGTGTGGTTGATGTATCTAAGTTAATGGTTAGAGGGGAGAGACACCATTGCATCCTCAACGTAGTCTCGGCTTTAGCAGGACAAAGGTTAATGCAGCAAGGTTGTGAGGCTTTTATGGCTCATGTGATGGATACAAGAGTTGAGGGTCTGGCCATCGAGTGCCTCAGGACAGTTTGTGAGTTCATGGATGTCTTCCCGGAGGAGCTTCCCGGATTACCACCGGATCGTGAGCTTGAGTTTTGAATTGAGGTAATGCCCGGCACGACACCGGTGTCCATTCTACCTTACCGGATGGCACCAACAAAAATGAGGGAATTGAATAAGTAAATTCAGGAATTACTAGAGAGAGGTTTTATCCGACCAAGCGTTTCTCCTTGGGGTGCTCCGATCTTGTTTGTTAAGAAGAATGATGGGTCAATGAGAATGTGCATTGACTACCGACAGTTAAATAAGGTAACGGTGAAGAATCGTTATCCTCTTCCCATAATAGATGATTTGTTTGACCAGTTGCATGGTGCCCGAGTTTTTTCGAAGATAGATTTGAGATCAGAGTATTACAGTTCAAAGTGGTGGAAGAAGATGTCCAAAAGACCGCTTTTAGGAATCGGTACGGACACTATGAGTTCTTGGTAATGCCTTTTGGGCTCACTAATGCTCTAGAAACATTTATAGATTTGATGAACATAATCTTCCAGCCTTATTTGGATCAGTTTGTGGTGGTGTTCATCGATGACATCCTGGTTTATTCACGATCGGTCGAAGAGCATGACTACCATCTGCGAGTAGTTCTTCAGACATTGAGAGACATGCACCTCTATGCTAAGTTCAGTAAATGTGAGTTTTGGCTTTCCGAAGTGGCATTTTTGGGCCAAGTCGTGGCGGCGAATGGGATCCGTGTTGACCCTCAAAAGATCGAAGTAATAGTAGAGTGGAAACCACCCAGGAATGTCTCGAAAGTCCGCAACTTTCTTGGGCTGACGGGATATTATCGACGGTTTGTTAAGGGTTTTTTAATCTTAGCTACCCCATTGACCAAGTTGCTTCATAAGGGAGTGTCGTTTGTATGGAATGAGAAGAGACAATAGTGTTTTGAGCAGTTGAAGGCTTACCTTACCGAGGCTCCGGTTCTGACGCAACCTGAACTGGGAAAAGATTATGTGGTGTTTAGCGATGCATCCTTGAATGGACTTGGTTGTGTCCTTATGCAAGAGGGTAAAGTGGTTGCCTACGCCTCGAGGTAACTTAAACCTCATGAACAGAATTACCCTACCCATGATTTGGAGCTGGCCGCGGTGATATTTTCTTTAAAAATTTAGAGACATTATCTCTACGGGGAGAAGTGCTACATCTACACGGATCATAAGAGTTTAAAGTATCCACTCACCCAAAAGGAGTTGAATTTGAGGCAGCATCGTTAGATTGAGCTGCTAAAGGATTATGATTGTGTTATTGAGTACTATCCCGGTAAGGCAAATGTTATAGCGGATGCTTTGAGTCGTAAGTCGATGTCTGACTTGAGAGCCATGTTTGCCCTTTTAAGGATGACCGATGACGGTAGGCTTTTAGCCGAGCTCAGGGTTGAACCGACGTTAGTGCAAGAGATAAGGAGGACTCAGGTTTTGGATAAAGATTTAGTGGCTCAAATTGAGGCAGTTCAGAGAGGCGAGACCTCGGATTTTGAAGTACGAGATGGTGGGTACTTGTACTTTAAGGGCAGGTTGTGTGTTCCAGCTTTAAAAGATTTGAGGGACGGTTTCTTACGAGAGGCACACCGTAGTCCTTTCACTGTACATCCGGGGAGCAACAAGATGTACCAAGATCTTCGACCTTATTATTGGTGGCCGTGCATAAAGAGGGATGTTTTCGAGTTTGTGACGAGATGCTTAGCTTTCCAACAAGTAAAGGCGGAACATAAAGTTCCATCAGGGTTACTACAGCCGATTCAGATTCTACAATGGAAGTAGGATCATATCACCATAGATTTTGTTACGGGTTTACTGATGACTCAAAGAAAGCATGATGTGATCTAGGTAATAGTGGATCGTTTGATCAAGTCTGTTCATTTCTTGCTTGTGCGTATGGATTCCACATTAGAGCGGTTGGCTCAGTTGTACATCAAGTAGATCGTGAGGTTACATGGAGTGCCATCTTCGATCATATCGGATAGGGATCTGCGGTTCACAACAAGGTTATGGAAGAAGATTCATAGTGCCTTAGACAACGAGTTGCATTTTAGTACAGCTTTTCATCCTCAGACCGATGGCCAGTTTGAGCGGGTTATCCAGATTCTTGAGAACATGCTTCGGTGTTGTGTCATAGATTTTGAAGGAATTTAGGAAGAACAGCTATCGTTGGTTGAGTTCGCATACAACAATAGTTATTAATCAAGTATCAAGATGGCCCCTTTTGAAGCCTTGTATAGGCGTAGATGTAGAACACCTTTGTGTTGGACCGAGCTTAATGAGAGAAGGATTGTGGGGGTCTGATCTGGTTAGACAAACTGAAGAGAAGGTTCGTATAATTAAGGAAAGATTGCAAACAGTCTTTGATCGAAAAAAAGCCTACGGGATAAGAAGCGCAAGCATATCGAGTAGGAGGTTGGTGAAAATGTGTTCTTAAAGGTATCACCATAGAAGGGGATAATCCGTTTTGGACGAAAGGTAAGTTGAGCCTGAGGTACATTAGACATACGAAGTGATCGAGAGGATCAGACTGGTAGCATATCGGCTAGCTTTGCCTCTAGAGTTAGCACGTATCCACGATGTTTTCCATGTATCCATGTTGAGACGCTATCGTTCTGATCCTTCATATGTTTTATCGCTCGAGAAGGTAGAGGTTGACACAGAATTGACATATGAAGAATAGCCAGTGAGAGTGCTTGATAGGGGAGTTAAAGAGCTTCGTAACAAGTGTATACCCCTCGTAAAGATGTTGTGGAGGAACCATGGGGTTGAAGAGGGAACTTGGGAAGTTGAGGCAGAGATGAGAGAGCTCTACCCACATCTGTTTCGATCAGCTAAATTTTGAGGACAAAATTTTCTTTAAGGAGGGGAGAGTTTTAAGGACCCGAGTTTTGAAACCTGAGCGTCGGGTTAAACTGAGGCATAGGCCTCGTGTTTGGGTTATATTATTTGGCCTATTAAGCCTTGGTGGGCTTGGGTTTGGTTTTGGGCTTGAGGTATGGGGTTTTATAGAGGGGCTTTATGGTAACTTCATAATTAAATAAGATGATGAGAGGCGGAGTTATGGGGCTACAGATTTTGTGTGTTGATGAGGTCATTTTATCCCCAAAAGTTCTTCCCACCACTACATCTTCTCTTCATTTGAGTTTGGAAGAAAATGCACTATCTTTGCTAGTTTTGAGTTGAAATCCCGGATTAGTGTAGAAGGGAAAGTTGTTAGGCATTCAAGGATCTACAAACCAAGGTAAGTTTTGTTTGAAATGGTGGAGAAAGGGGTTTAGTGGGGGGTTTAGTGAGAAAACGGGAATGGTGTTTTCAATCCCATTTCTTGTGGTTGAACCTTTTTTAAGCTCCTTTTTAACCTCCCAACAACGTTGTAACTTGTTTACAACATTCCCTTGTAGTTCAAGAGGTTGGGGAGCATTCAAAGGCCCAAGTTATTAAGAAAACATGACTTGAAGAATTTTTTATATATACCAAACTTTGTCTTGTTGTTTAACCCTTCCTCGGTTTTAAATTGAAAACTACAGCAGTCTATAACAGCTAGTTTCGACCCTGAATTGTTTTAGAAAATTTATAAATATGTTATTGAAATAAAAATATAATCCAGGGAGAAAACTATGTACCCTGCCTAGACCCTTTCTTGATTTTAAAATTTCTACGTGATTAGGGTTAAACTAGATTTAACTATGTCATAAATCTTAATCATTTGTAGTAAAACCATATTCTGAGTCCTTACACTCGTAATTAACACGTAAACACATTATAACTTAAGTTTATAAACCATTTGCATCTTTAAAACCTGCATACATACAAGTACATGCCCACTAGATATCAACCATAATTTAAGATGTACATACCGTGCTTACTAATGTACCTTGACTTTCCAATTAATAGCTCATTCATGCCCTTCTATGTGGGAGAACCTACGTGTGAAATAACACATGCTAAGTACGAACTTAGTGAGGCAATAATCTTATTTAACAAATATGGAGTAAAGTAATACTTATTTTATGATATCATACCAAGTTCTCTATCTAAGATAGGATAGTTCTATCAAGGGTTCCATAGTCTCTAGATTTTCATGTATATTTCATAAGTTCCTAACTTACTCATGATTTCAATGCTCTATCATCATAAAATCAGTCATATACATGGTATATTTTGTATAAATAACATACTTCACATACATGGTATAATTCACATAAGCAACATGATTAACATACATGACATGGTTCATATATGTAATGAAATTCATATTCATGGCATGATCCATTTATGTAACATAATTCTCATATGTGGCATATTTCATTTGCATAGCATGATTCTCATACGTCACATATTTCATTTACTTAATATGATTCTCATACGTGGCATGATTCATATACATGTCTCCATTCATATATATGTGACTATTTCATATACATGACATGATACATGTACATGGCATAATTCGTATGGATGTCATAATTCATATGCGTAACATAGCTTGTATACATGGCATGATTCATATGCATATCATATTTTTTTATATATGTGACATATGTATACTTGGCATAATTCAAGTACCTGTCATGATTCATATACGTGGCATGATTCATATGCTTGACATGAATCGTATACTTAACATATTTCATATACATAACATGGTTCATATTCATGGCATGTTTCACATACGTAACATGATTCGTTTACATGACATGATTCATTTACGTGACATGATTCCTTCATCATTGCCTAAAGTATGCTATATGAGATCGATGTACGCGAGTCATCTTGAAATGACACCGTAGTATCAAACGTGAACGTGAAGATGAGTACGTACTCAGGGACGCTCTTTGCTCCCTATAAACATGAAGCAGCTCGACAGTGCACTCGGGCACAGTGGGCGTAGATCCCCAGGGTGCGGCACCTCGACAGTGCACTCAGGCACAGTGGGCTTAGATCCCCATGGTGTATGTGTCACAATCATTTTGTCGCAATATCTTTTTCATAACTTAAACATGAAGGTGCAGCTGCTAAAGACTCTATGGCATGCCAACTATACCATGGACTCTCATACTCAATACTTGGGCATTTCTTTTATCATCAATCCAACATCATGATCAATCATATAATTAATTGTTCATATTTCATGCTTCATCATAAATAGTCATGGCATATATAGATCATCATCAATTCTCAGAAAAAAATCATGTCATATTCCATGTAATCTACTTTTTTTACAACATGCAGTAGCTCAACATGTATATATTGCAATACTATTTTTAGGTGTATCTTGTTATACTTTAACTTGTTTCATTTAAATCATATCATTTTTCCATATCTCATATATGCATAATGCATCATCATTTATGCAAACAACTATTCGTACCTGGTATTTCTCCAATCTTGGCATGCCGAGTGAAGTATTATAGCATGTATTATAGAGAAATACAAATGCCATTTTTCAACATAATGCCATTATATAGAAGTACAATATCATTTTAAATTTAAGGTCGACTACTCGCAAGTCTTCCTAATTGCATTTTAAAACATGTAAATGCACTCACCTGAGCCATGAATAGTATGCCTCGCTAAGCTTACTCGAGGTTCTTATCTTTCTTTTTATCACTGGTTCTCTTTCGATCTCTTTTAAAACTGTATAAGACCAATCGAACATATACATTACTCTTCTCGCATTCGATTTAAATCTAACATTGCTAACTTGATTCTTAAGCATAATTATTCGAATATAATTTTTTAAATTTCCCCAATATTTTACATTATTGCCGAAATGGTCCTTAGGTCTTTAGTGACCATTTTGAACATTTAACAATTGTTCAAACCCATTTTTGAACATTTCCATAATTAATTATTTATTTTGGACTACTTCTTTTTTAGTCCTTCAACTTTATAAAAGTGACACTTTAGTCACTAAATAGCTTTTGTACATTAAATTAATGTACAATTAAACCTTTCACTTAATTCTGATATCCTTATACATTTTCCCTTAACTTCCAACTTTATTCAACTTAGTCCCTAATCAATCTTTCCTTTCGAATTTGGTCCATTGTGTTTTCCTTTCTTGACATTTCAATCCTTCATAACATGCTTAAATCTTCAATTCTATCATTTTTTCATAAATTCAAGACCAATCCCTAACTTTTACTAAATTGTTGAATTGGTCCTTAAATTTCCAAAAAATTTCATTTTGGTCCCTAATCATAATTCAAGCTAATTTGATCATGTTATCAAAAATCACTCCTCAATCCCTCTTCAAAACAAATTTTCATAAACATTCCTTGTATCAAATTGCCGAATAGGTTCAAATTTTTCCAAAAATGTTCAATTTGGTTCTAAATTGTCAATTCAAGCTTGACACTTCATTTTCTATTCATTTCCATCATCAAATAAATTTTGACAATTTAGTCCCTAATATTCCATAAAAATTTGAATAGGTCCCTAATAGGTATTTAATCTTCAAACATCAAAATTAAGTTCTAACATCAACATAAAGCTTTAAACAACTTAAATCCTTCAATATCATCATCAATTCTCAAACCCCTAACAAATCCCTAAATTTCAAATTAGGGTTTATAACTTCCAACATGAAATTAACTTGATTTCAAGCTTGTTTTCATCAAAACTAATCTTAATTCATCATCTACTATAACAATTCTAATAAAATTTCATGAAACCCTAATTTCTCTCTCTTCAAATCCTAACTTAAAATTCATAATTCCATGAAATTTTACTATCAAAATATTGATACTGAAGAGTAGATCACTTTACCTTAAACAACATTGCTTGAATTTTTTTATCAAAAGCCTTGAAAATGGACTGGGAAAATTTTTGGTATTTTCCCTCTTTTCTCTTGGCTATTCGAACAGCATGAAAAATGGATGAGAAAGATTTTTCTCATCTTTTAATATTTATCCACATGTTTAAAATAAAATGAAATTTTAATTCATTTTACATAGTAAAATTACTAATTTGCCCTTTTATTATGATGGCCAAGATTCAATCTCATCAAAATTAATGGCCATGTTTAATCCATGTGTTGATCTTCTTCAAAAATTGCCCTTAATGTTCCAAAATATTTCAAAAATGCCATTCATGGCAAATGACCAATTTGCCCTCCAACTAGACTTTATTTACAACAAGACTTAAAAATTGCCATTCCATAAAAATTGAACCAAATTGGTTCCATTCTAACCAGCCTCCTTCCCAAAATATCATAAATTTTAATTTATGATATTTATTTGATCCAATTATTCGAATTTGACTCAATACGATTTCCAAATTTTCTTTCTTTGAGCTTTATAACCTCTCCATCATATTCTAACTAAATCTAGTTAGAATCCCATCAACATCAATAAAATATTCATAAAACAATATTTTATGAATTTTCCATAATCCTTGGAACTGTCTTTAAAATTTCAATTCAATCCGATATACCGATAATTACCGAGAATTTTTACCGGATACATTTCCTCTTAGAAATCTTATCTTAACAATCCCTTACGAATACTATTAAAGCAAACTGAATCCTTTTTATCAGTCAAAATATTGGGTATGGGACCTTCCCATTAGGCCACCCATCATTGGGCTACTCTGGCCTAAACACACTTAACAATTTTATTCGATCCAAATTCGAATAATATAAACCTCGTATGAAAAATCCAGTAACACATAAATACCACTCTTGGGGGTGGACTATTCATTTACGGTGTTAAGTTACATAACTTTTGAAAATTACACTTTGGTCCCTAAACTTTTCCAATGTTTACACTTTAACCCCTAAACTTTCAAAAATTAAATTTTAGTCACTAAGTAAATTGGGATATTACAATTCCTCCCACTTAAGAAAATTCATCCTCGAATTTTTAACGTTTTCTCGTTTCAAGCAACTTCGTATTTTGCTTATTCATTCTCTCTTCAATTTCTCAAATGACTCTCTACTTTATAATTTCTCCAGAGAACCTTAATCAGTAGAATTTCCTTGTCCCTTAATTCTTCAACTTTGTATGCTAGGAATTCCACTTATTCTTCTTTATACGTCAAACCTAATTGTAGTTCAACCTCCTCCTGAGGTAAATACATATGAAGAATCCAATCCATACCTCCGAAACATAAATACATAAAACACACAGTGAACCTTGTTCCTATCTGTAGGTAAAGCTGATTGATAAGCCTTTGGTTCTTTTCTTTTTAGAATCTCATATGGCTCAATAAATTTGGGATTAATCTTTCCATTTTAATCAAAACGTAACACCTTCTTCCAAGGTAAAATCTTTAAAAACATTTTTTCTCTAACATCGTATTCAATATCTTTTTTTCTTATTTGCATAAGTCTTTTGTCAATCCATGACGGCTTTAAAATTTTGCTGAATAATCTTTATTTTATCCTCCAAGTCTTATGTTAAATCACTCTTCCAACGTTTGAATTATTCTAAACATTCCATCTTGTAAATTGTACAGATTTAGAGAAAATCGGTATTTTCTTCCATATGCCATCTTGATACTTACTTGATAACTATTGTTGTAAGCAATTTCAGCCAAAGGCAAGTACCTTTCCTATGATCCCGCAAACTCAATTACACAAGCTTATAGCATATCCTCCAAAATCCCCAATACCTTGAAATAACCTTGGGTCTCTGTCTGACACTATCAATGCTGAGACACCATGTAGTCTTATTGTCTCTCGAACATAAAGTTTTGCATATTTATCTAGCGAATAATCTATTCAACTGAATAAGGTAATCAACCTTTTTCAGACGATTCATAATGACCCATATTAAATTCTTTTTACTTGGTGTAGCTGAAAAATCCGTTATACAATCCATCTTTACTCATCCCTACTTTTATTGGGGAATAGAAATAAACTAAAATAATCCATAAGTATTTAGCCACAGTTTCGAATTTTTAAATCTTGATACATCTTATTACTCCTTGGGTGCATAATTAATAAACTATAATTGGTATTTTACCCCCTTTTCTCTTGGCTATTCGAACAACATGGAAATGGATGAGAAAGATTTTTCTCATCCTTCAATATTTATCCACATGTTTAAAATAAAATGAATTTTTAATTCATTTTACATAGTAAATTACTAATTTGCCCTTTTATTATAATGGCCAAGATTCAATATCATCAAAATCAATGGCCATGATTTAATCCATGTGTTAATCTTCTTCAAATATTGCCCTTAATGTTCCAAAATATTTCAAAAATGTCATCCATGGCAAATGACCAATTTGACCTCCAACTAGACTTTATTTGCAACAAGACTTAAAAATTGCCATTCCATAAAAATTGGACCAAATTGGTTCCATTCTAACCATCCTCCTTCCCAAAATATCATAAATTTTAATTTATGATATTTATTCGATCCAATTATTCGAATTTCACTCAATAAGATTTCTAAATTTTCTTTCTTTGAGCTTTATAACCTCTCCATCATATTCTAACTAAATCTAGTTAGAATCCCATCAACATTAATAAAATATTCATAAAATAATATTTTATGAATTTTCCATAATCCTTGGATCTGTCTTTAAAATTTTAATTCAATCCGATATACCAATAATTACCGGGAATTTTTACCGGATACATTTCCTCTTAGAAATCTTATCTTAACAATCCCTTAAGAATACTATTAACTCAAACTGAATCTTTTTTATCAGTCAAAATATTGGATATGGGACCTTCCCATTAGTCACCCATCATTAGGCTACTTTGGCCTGAGCACGATTAACAATTTTATTCGATCCAAATTCAAATAATATAAACCTCGTATGAAAAATCCAGTAACACATAAATACCACTCTTGGGGGTGGACTATTCATTTACGGGGTTAACTTACATAACTTTTAAAAATTACACTTTGGTCCCTAAACTTTTCCAAAGTTCACACTTTAACCCCCTAAACTTTTAAAAATTACATTTTAGTCACTAAGCAAAAATTGGGATATTACAATTCCTTCCCCTTAAGAAAATTCATCCTCGAATTTTCAACGTTTACCCGTTTCAAACAACTTTGTATTTTGCTTATTCATTCTCTCTTCAATTTCTCAAATGACTTTCTCTACATTATAATTTCTCCAGAGAACCTTAATCAGTAGAATTTCCTTGTCCCTTAATTCTTGAACTTTGTATGCTAGGATTTTCACTTCTTCTTCTTTATACGTCAAACCTAATTGCAGTTCAACCTCCTCCTGAGGTAAATACATATGACGAATCCAATTCATACCTCCGAAACATAAATACATAAAACACAAAATGAATCTTGTTCCCATCTGGAGGTAAAGCTGATTGATAAGCCTTTGGTTCTTTTCTTTTTAGAATCTCATATGGCTCAATAAATTTGGGATTAATCTTTTTATTTTAACCAAAACGTAACACCTTCTTCCAAGGTAAAATCTTTAAAAACACTTTTTCTCTAACATCGTATTCAATATCCTTTTTCTTCTTATTTGCATAAGTCTTTTGTCAATCCACGACGGCTTTAAAATTTTGCTGAATAATCTTTACATTATCCTCCATGTCTTATGTTAAATCATTCTTCCAATGTTTGAATTATTCTAAACATTCCAATCTTGTAAATCGTACCGATTTAGAGAAACTCGGTGTTTTCTTCCATATGCCATCTTGATACTTACTTGATAACTATTGTTGTAAGCAATTTTAGCCAAAGGCAAGTACCTTTCCTATGATCCTGCAAACTCAATTACACAAGCTTATAACAGATCCTCCAAAATCCCCAATACCTTGAAATAACCTTGGGTCTCTGTCTGACACTATCAATGCTGAGACACCATGTAGTCTTACTGTCTTTCGAACATAAAGTTCTGCATATTTATCCAGCGAATAATCTATTCAACTGGAATAAGGTAATCAACCTTTGTCAGACGATTCATAATGACCCATATTAAATTCTTTTTACTTGGTGTAGCTGACTAATCCGTTATACAATCCATCGTTACTCATCCATACTTTCATTGAGGAATAGAAATAGACTGAAATAATCCATAAGTATTTGGCCACAGTTTCAAATTTTTAAATCTTGATACATCTTATTACTCCTTGGGTGCATAATTAATAAACTATAATTGGCCTCCGTTAATATCTTCTCTCTTCAGTTATTGTCAGAAACATATACTTTACCTCAGTAATATAATCAATCTCTGGGCTTAATTTCATAGTTCTGTAATTTTCTATTTCTAGCTTGTCTCCTCTTTTCAAAACATTTTCAGCTCTTCCTATTCAAGTATAGCTTGTATTTTCTTAAGGTCAACCCTTACTCCTTCTGATGACACTACATATCCAAGAAAAGTTATTTCTGACAACTGGAACTTGCATTTAGAAACTTGGTATTAAGTTGCTTACCTCTTAAAGTTTGCAGCACCACTCAAAGATGGTAGTCATGTTCAACTTCGGTCTTCGAATAAACCAAAATATCATTTATGAATACCACAACAAACTAACCCAAATAGGGTTGGAATACCCTATTTATCATATCCATAAATACAGCAAGGGCATTCGTCGATCTAAAAAGACACCACAAGAAACTCGTAGTGTCCCTAACGAGTCCTGAATATTGTCTTTGGTATATTTTATTTTTTAACCTTAGTTTGATAATAACCCTGATCGAAGATTTATCTTTGAAAATACTACTTCATCTTTAAGCTGATCAATTAAATCCCTAATCCTTGGTAGGGGATACTTATTCTTAATGGTTACTTTATTCTATTGTCGATAATATATACATGATCATAGGGAACCATCCTTCTTCTTTACAATTAATACTGGACTACCCCATAGTAATTCACTTGATCAAATTTAACCCTGGGCTAGCAATTCTTGTAATTGAGCTTTTAGTTCCCTTAACTCTATAGGCGCCATTCTATATGGTGCCATTAATACTGGCTCGGTTCTGGGATAACATCAATCCCAAACTGTGTTTTCCTATCCGAAGGCAACCTTGGTAACTTGTCCGAAAATACATCAAGAAATTCCTTTACAGTCGGGATATCTTCAATATTTTTAGGTAACTTTTATATATCTTCCATACAACCCAAACATGTTTCACATCTATTGAATAACAACCTTTGAGCTATCATTACAGAAATTACTGACTCTAAACAGTCAGTTCTTTCCTTCAAAGATTATTTCAAACCATCTGATCCTTGAAATACCGACCTTTTCTTTTTACACTTCATATCTGCATCATATGCAGATAGTCAATCCATTCCAAGAATGACTTCAAATTCATGGAATGGAAGTTCCATTAAATATGCCAAAACTTAATTCCTTAAATTCCTAATGAACCTTTCTTGCATATTATACTTACTTATACATTATCCAAGAAAATTATTGACAATCACTTTACTAAATTTTCTCTATAGAAGTCTTTCTTTGGGCCTTGGACGTAGCTTCTTTATAAATCATTCTCATCGAGTCCTTTCAATTGGCATCAATTTAACTGCGTACCAACTCAATCTATTAAAATCTAACTCATACTCATAAACAGGACGAGTACCATGTTTCAAACTTAGGACTGTTGTACATTTCTCTTTTAACTAATTGCCAACATACTCGGCTTTAAACATTATTCTTCCTTCAATTCCCATAATTTAGCATTTATCGCAGTCCATCAATACTTAACTTCATCTATGTTTTCTGAAACTTATTCATATTATTGAGGAGCATAATCAAGTTACACAGTAGTACATCAGTAACATGACATCCTAGGGGCATGTACTTAACTTTAAATCACATTAAACTTGATTTAGCCTCCAGAATCGGCTAAACCTGTAGCACTGATACCAATAAATGTAACACCCTTAACGTATATTCATAGACCGGATATACACTAAAGATGTTACTGAGATATTAAGAAAACTTGACTTGAAGAATTTTTTAAATATACCAAACTTTGTCTTGTTGTTTAACCCTTCCTCGATTTTAAATTGAAAACTACAACAGTCTATAGCTGCTAGTTTCGACCCTGAATTGTTTTAAAAAATTTATAAATATGTTATTGAAATAAAAATATAATTCAGGGAGAAAACTATGTACCCTGCCTAGACCATTTCTTGATTTTAAAATTTCTACGTGATTAGGGTTAAACTAGATTTAACTATGTCATAAATCTTAATCATTTGTAGTAAAACCATATTCTGAGTCCCTACACTCGTAATTAACACGTAAACACATTATAACTTAAGTTTATAAACCATTTGCATCTTTGAAACCCGTATACATACAAGTACATGCCTACTATATATCAACCATAATTAAATATGTACATACCGTGCTTACTGATGTACCTTGACTTTCTAATTAATAGCTTCTTCATGCCCTTCTATGTGGGAGAACCTACGTGTGAAATAACACACGCTAAGTACGAACTTAGTAAGACAATAATCTTATTTAACAAATATAGAGTAAAGTAATACTTATTTTATGATATCATACCAAGTTCTCTATCTAAGATAGGATAGTTCTATCAAGGGTTTCCATAGTCTCTAGATTTTCAAGTATATTTCATAAGTTCCTAACTTACTCATGATTTCAATGATCTATCATCATAAAATCAGTCATATACATGGTATATTTTGTATAAATAACATAATTTGCATACATGGTATAATTCACATAAGCAACATGATTCACATACATGACATGAATTTCATGCTTAACATGATTTATATACATGACATGGTTCATATATGTAATGAAATTCATATTCATGGCATGATCCATTTACGTAACATGATTCTCATATGTGGCATTTCATTTGCATAGCATGATTCTCATACGTGACATATTTCATTTACTTAATAGGATTCTCATACGTGGCATGATTCATATACGTGTTTTCATTCATATATACATGACTATTACATATACATAACATGATACATGTACATGGCATAATTCGTATACATGGCATAATTCATATGCGTAACATAGTTTGTATACATGGCATGATTCATATGCATAGCATATTTTTTTATATATGTGACATATTTTGTATACTTGGCATAATTCATGTACATATCATGATTCATATACGTGGCATGATTCATATACTTGACATGAATCGTATACTTGACATATTTTATATACATAACATGGTTCATATTCATGGCATATTTCATATACGTAACATGATTCATTTACATGACATGATTCCTTTATCATTGCCCAAAGTATGCTATATGAGATCGATGTACGCGAGTCATCTTGAAATGACATCGTAGTGTCAAACGTGAACGTGAAGATGAGTACGTACTCAGGGACGCTCTTTGCTCCCTATAAACATGAAGCACCTAGACAATGCACTCGGGCACAGTGGGCGTAGATCTCAGGGTGCGGCACCTCGACAGTGCACTCAGGCACAATGGGCATAGATCCCTAGGATGTATGTGACACAATCATTTTGTCACAATATCTTTTTCATAACTTAAACATGAAGGTGCAGCTGCTAAAGACTTTATGGCATGCCAACTATACCATGGACTCTTATACTCAATACTTGGGCATTTCTTTTATCATCAATCCAACATCATGATCAATCATATAATTAATTATTCATATTTCATGCTTCATCATAAATAGTCATGGCAGATATAGATCATCATCATTCTTAGAAGAAAAAAAATTCATATGTCATATTCCATGTAATCTACTTTTATTACAACATGCAGTAGCTCAACATGTATATATGGCAATACTATTTTTAGGTGTATCTTTTTATACTTTAACTTGTTTCATTTAAATCTTATCATTTTTCTATATCTCATGTACGCATAATGCACCATCATTTATGCAAACAATCATTCGTACTTGGTATTTCACCAATCTTGGCATGCCGAGCGAAGTATTATAGCATGTATTATAGAGAAATACAAATGTCATTTTTCAACATAATGCCATTATATAGAAGTACAATATCATTTTAAATTTAAGGTCGACTACTCGCAAGTCTTCTTAATTGCATTTTAAAACATGTAAATGCACTCACCTGGGCCATGAATAGTATGTCTCGCTAAGCTTACTCGAGGTTCTTATCTTTCTTTTTATCACTGGTTCTCTTTTAATCTATTTTAAAACTGTATAAGACCAATCGAACATATACATTACCATTCTCGCATTCGATTTAAATCTAACATTGCTAACTTGATTCTTAAGCATAGCTATTCGAATATAAATTTTTTTGAAAATTTCCCAATATTTTACATTATTGCCGAAATGGTCCTTAGGTCTTTAGTGACCATTTTGAACATTTAACAATTGTTCAAACCCATTTTTGAACAATTCCATAATTGATTAATTATTTTGGACTATTTTCTTTTTAGTCCTTCAACTTTATAAAAGTGACACTTTAGTCACTAAATTGCTTTTGTACATTAAATTAATGTACAATTAAACCTTTCACTTAATTCTAATATCCTTATACATTTTCCCTTAACTTTTAACTTTATTCAACTTAGTCCCTAATCAATCTTTCTTTTTGAATTTGGTCCCTTATGTTTTCCTTTCTAGACATTTTAGTCCTTCAAATTTCATAACATGATTAAATCTTCAATTCTATCAATTTTCCATAAATTCAAGACCAATCCCTAACTTTTACTAAATTGTCGAATTGGTCCTTAAATTTCCAAAAAAAATCATTTTGGCCCCTAATCACCAATTCAAGCTAATTTGATTATGTTATCAAAAATCACTCCTCAATCCCTCTTCAAAACAAATTTTCATAAACATTCCTTGTATTTCTTCAAATTGCCAAATAGGTCCAAATTTTTCCAAAAATGTTCAATTTGGTCATAAATTGTCAATTCAAGCTTGAACTCCATTTTCTATTCATTTCCATCATCAAATAAATTTTGAAAATTTATTCCCTAATATTCCATAAAAATTCGAATTGGTCCCTAATAGGTATTTAATCTTCAAACATCAAAATTAAGTCCTGACATCAACATAAAGCTTTAAACAACTTAAATCCTTCAATATCATCATCAATTCTCAAACCCCTAACAAATCCCTAAATTTCAAGATTAGGGTTTATAACTTCCAACATGAAATTAACTTGATTTAAAGCTTGTTTTCATCAAAAATAATCTTAATTCATCATCTACTATAACAATTCTAATAAAACTTCATGAAACCCTAATTTCTCTCTCTTCAAACCCTAACTTAAAATTTCTTAATTCCATGAAATTTTACTATCAAAATATAGAGAATGAAGAGTAGATCACTTTACCTTAAACAACCTTGCTTGAATTCTTGATCAAAAGCCTTGAAAATGGACTAGGAAAATTTTTGGTATTTTCCCCCCTTTTCTCTTGGCTATTAGAACAACATGAAAAATGGATGAGAAATATTTTCTCATCTTTTAATATTTATCCACATGTTTAAAATAAAATGAATTTTTAATTCATTTTACATAGTAAAATTACTAATTTACCCTTTTATTGTAATGGCCAAGATTCAATCTCATCAAAATCAATGGCCATGATTTAATCCATGTGTTAATCTTCTTCAAAAATTGCCCTTAATGTTCCAAAATATTTCAAAAATGCCATCCATAGCAAATGACCAATTTGCCCTCCAACTAGACTTTATTTACAACAAGACTGAAAAATTGCCATTCCATAAAAATTGAACTAAATTGGTTCCATTCTAACTAGCCTCCTTCCCAAAATATCATAAATTTTAATTTATGATATTTATTCGATCCAATTGTTCGAATTTCACTCATTACGATTTCCAAATTTTCTTTCTTTGAGCTTTATAACCTCTCCATCATATTCTAACTAAATCTAGTTAGAATCCCATCAAAATTAATAAAATATTCATAAAATAATATTTTATGAATTTTCCATAATCCTTGGAACTGTCTTTAAAATTTCAATTCAATCTGATATACCGATAATTACCGAGAATTTTTACCGGATACATTTCCTCTTAGAAATCTTATATTAACAGTCTCTTACGAATACTATTAACTCAAACTGAATCCTTTTTATCAGTCAAAATATTGGATATGGGACCTTCCCATTAGGTCACCCATCCTTGGCCTACTCTGGCCTGAGCACGCTTAATAATTTTATTCGATCCAAATTCGAATACTATAAACCTCATATGAAAAATCCAGTAACACATAAATACCACTCTTGGGGGTGGACTATTCATTTACGGGGATAACTTACATAACTTTTAAAAATTACACTTTAGTCCCTAAACTTTTCCAAAGTTTACACTTTAATCCCTAAACTTTCAAAAATTACATTTTAGTCACTAAGCAAAAATTGAGATATTACATAAATAACTTGTAGGAACATTTTAAGACATAACCATGGAGGTTGGGGGTTTGGTACAATCTCGAGCTCTAAGTTTTGAAATCGGGGCTCGAGTATCGGTACGGGGTGGCTGCGTATCGGTACTCATTCGTATCTTAGGGGTCAAATTGTGAGAGGCGTACCAGTACACCTCACTCGTTAGAGCAGAATTCCAATGAGGATTTGGTGTACCGGTACGCTCGGGGCGTACCAGTACCCACTATTGCATTTCCTATAAAGGCTTTACGTACTGTACGCTAGGGTAGGCATATCGGTACGGGTAAGGATCGGTACGGGGCGATCTCAGTACCGATATAGGATACCGATACAGAACGAAGCGTATCGGTACGGGGCAAGGGCTAATTTTTTTGAATCTAAATGGCCTATCGGTACTCAGTAGGGAGTATCGATACCTAGAAGGGAGTACCGATACTCACCTTAGAGTATCGATACTCACTGGGCAATCTGCCCAAGTTTTTACGTTTTGACTTCGGGGGTTCTATAAATTGTAACAAAGGTTCTAATGGGTCTCTTATGATATAAAATGACTGGTAAAATCAAGAATGTATGTTCCTCTTTGCTTATATAGATTAAATGGTTAATCGAGTATTGAAATAAAAGTAAATTACTTGGTAACCGAGTTTTAGGATCCTTGGTAGATCATTTGTGGTCGTGCCAGGTAATGGCACTTGTTTGGTTATGAGTCATTGTTTGATGGGATCCAGATACCCAGTGAGTGAGTGTTGCAACACATGAAGGTCATCCAATGTGAGATTTCAGGTGATGAATCGAAGGTCGTCTGATGTGAGATTCTGGATGATGATATTTTTCTCAATGCGAGATTCTGAGCGAAGACTCAATGTGAGATTTTGAGTATACCGCTCGATGTGAAATTTCGAGCAACTCGATGTGAGATTCTGAGCATGGGGGTTTCCTAGTGTCGGGTGACATTGGGCCTCACTCCTGGATTGTTTATTTATATGTTGATATTGTTAAGGTGCTGATTGTTCTATAGCATGTGTTTAGGCGGTTATGGTATCGCCATTGCTTTATCCTATCTTGACGTCATATTTCATAACATGATCTTAATTATGATTCACCTGAAGCATGGTCGAGTGGTTGTGTATCCACTGAGCTTTGTTAGCTCAGCGTTCGGAATCGTTGTTTCCGTTCGTAGGTTAATAGGTAGTTCGAGCGTAGCAGAGCACCATCGAAGCATGGATCCAGCATTGGCCCTTTGGTAGAGTACGAGTACTTAGATGTAGTGGGCTATGTATTTGTAGGACCCTATGTATTAGTAACTCTATTTGATTTAACTTGTATGGGTCAAATGTTTTATTACTGTATTTGGAGCTCCTTTAACTATTTGAATGTTTTAAGTAAGTATGGATTTAAATGCTTGATATGTCGCATTTGGATTTATAAGGTTGAATTTCTTTTACTGGATTTTAAAAGCGAAAATTTTATGGAAGTGGTTCGGGCTTGTGGCCCAATTGCAGCATCCGGGGCGAGGGTGTTACATAATTTTTTTAACACCCTTTAACTGTCAAGCACCTAAAATTGCAACTGTTAAAATTTTAAGCATCCACTTTTACAAAAAAAAGTATACTTTAGGCACCTATTTTTCATTTAAACCTATTGAATATTGCTGCGCGTAATAAGTACTACGCAATTGTGCAAGTATACACGTCGCAAGTTATAGTATAAAAGATATCGTCTCCACAGGGATTGGTGCTACTTCAAGAATCTAGTCTATTGCACTGTAAAAAGTAAAAACACAAATAAAGGATTATCGGAGTTTAACTAATGACTAATCTAGAAAGCAAAAGTAAAAGAAAAGATGAATTCAATTGAGAGAGAGATAGACCAGGTTATCGTGAGTTGAGGTGTGATAGCCGATTGGATCGTCTTGGTAAAAGAGTGCACGGGCAACTCAGTTGCCGTGGCAACTTGCACAACGGGGTTGCCTTGGCAACTAATCGATGGTTGCCTGGGCAATTACTTGGGCGTCTGGGCAGCAACTTCAGGGTTCGGCGAAGAGTTCTTCAATGGTTTTTTCTTATCCCTAAGTCGAAACTCTAGCTACTTGTGCATGCCTTGATAGTACATCCCTGCGTGAATCAAGGGTGAACAACAACCAATCTTGCGTTCCTCTTAGCCGTTGAAATCCTTAACTTATTCCTAAGCTGGATTAATCTTCACCATCATTGGATTGAATAAAGATCATATTCATTCGTTTCTTGAATCTAACTCTCCCGATATTAGATAAATGGATGAAATCACGAGATCCTCTCCCAATTCACTCGCAAACAATAATAAGAACCAAGAATGAATAAACCTTGAAATAGAAAAGTGCAAACTCTTATTACCTAAACAAAAACCAATAGTTTCTCACAACCACAAAACACAATAACCATAGCCAAGTAAATTTAGTTCATGGCTAGGTTCCAAAGAAACACAAGATAAACAATCCCTAGCATGAACCCAATCGAACAAGGAAGAAAAGATGAAGCTTGTCGAAAATCCCTTGCCCTAGAAGCTTGCCGAAAATTCCCCTTGCTTCCTCTCTTGGACTTGTCGAATTTTGCCCTCTTGTTCTCCTTCTCAAGTAGTCGAAATCTCCTTGCTATTTATAGGGCTAGGCCAAAGTCCTTCTTTGAGGAGGAGTTTGAGTTGGAATTAAATTATCTTTAAAGAATATAATTCTTTATTATAATTTTATTCCTATTAGAACTTCTCCTATCTTCTTGGAATTTAATTCTTCTTTAATCTCTGCATGGTAATCAAATTCCTTTGGGCTTGGGCCTTGCTCCATGTCATCTTGGGCTTGTAAAGTCATTAATTTCGACATCCCTATTGCATTTTCTCTTTGTCGACAATTGCCATGGCAACTGGCTCAGCGTCTCCTTCATGCATTGCCCTGGCAACTAGCTCGGCATATCCTTCATGCATTACCCTGGCAACTAGCTCGGCATTGCTTTGGCAAGTGATCCTGCATATACACACACAAAGCATACCAAAGCAGCATCTTTTCCACAAAAACTACCAAGTTATGTAATCAAGCTCAACGATGGAAGGAAACATGGATTAATGCATGAATGGCTAACTATGCAACTAATATGAGCCTAAGTCTAACAATAATATGAGTAAAAAGGGTAAGAAAATAGTACTTTTGAACACTTATCACACCCCCAAATTCGAACTATTGCTTGTCCTCAAGCAATACAAAATCATAATTACCTGCCAGGACTTCAATTTTCACAAACTCATCTTTGAACTTGATTTCAATTCTCTGAACCGGGGCACAAAGAATGATTGGCTTTTTATTTTTCAGAAAACTGAGGAATTACTCGGAATCAAACTATAATGCTTGTGAGTGTGTGCGGAGTTGTGTGCAAGTTGATTTTTCGGATCCTATGCAAACAATAGGTTTTCAAATTACTTTATTGGGTTCTTTTTAACATGTTTTAGCTAGAGCCAGTTTTGGGCACCTCTAGTGTTTTGTTTTTTTAGTTTTCTTAAGTTAATTTAATCGACTAGAGCCGGTTTCGGGCACCTCTAGTTAAAAAAATTTAACACCTCCTAGAGCCAGTTTCGGGCACCTCTAGTGATCAATTTTTTAGCATATGCTAGAGCCAATTTCGGGCACCTCTAGCATTCATCCAATTTTTATTCTAATCCCCCAATTTGTTAATTATCAACCTAAGTTTACTAACTCCTTAAATCAATCAAACCACAACAATGTTTCATCAAATTTCGCATCATAGTAAAATTCTAAGTTTTTCCATGGTTATCCTAGAATAAAAATTCTATCAATTAAGTGCATTGGAAAAGTCATCATCGAATATTCATCAAATCTAAGCAATTCTTGTTCCAATTAAAGGGCATGGCAAGCAATTTATGTATCCTAAATGTAATACTTAAGATGAATGTAATTAAACATGGTAACTACTAATAACAATCCCCCCCAAACTCGAGTGAGGCATTGTCCTCAATGCATGCATAAAAATAACGAAAAATAAAAATAAAAATGCATATGAGGACTTACTCCGAGAGTTCGTCATCGTAGATGATTAGTTTCCTTTTTGTCGGTGTCTTGATTCTCTTGCTTGAACGCGATGGTTGTTTTCTTGTTGTCGGTATGTCTTTAGCTTTGGTTGTCGTGGCATCTTCAGAGTTGGTTGCCGTGGCATCAGCTTGTGCAGGCACGATGTAGGTTGCCACGGCATCTTCTTCATTGGTTGTCGGGGCAAGGATCTTGGCAGTAAATTTCCTTAGCATAGTAGTTGTGAGTCTTGTTGTGAAAAAGAAAACAAAGAAAACCTGAAAACTAAAGATAATGAAGAAAAAATAAAATATCTCCTAAAAATAAAAATGAAAATAAAAAGAAAAAGAAAATACTGAAAGGAAAGCATGCTCATACATCTCCTAAGTTGACCATTTCCTTGTTACGTTCCACATGGGCACCATTGTAGTGTTTCAATCTTTGTCCATTAACTTTGAATTCATGGTTGTCAGAGATGGACTTGATTATCACAGCACCATGGGAGAATGGTTTGACGACTTCGAATGGTCCCGACCATCTTGATTTCAGCTTTCCCGGGAAAAGTCTTAGCCGAGAATTGAATAGGAGAACTAGTTGCCCTAACGTGAATTGTCGTGGCAATAGTTTCTTGTCATGCCATCGCTTTGTTTTCTCCTTGTAGATTCGTGCATTGTTATAGGCGAGTGCACAAAATTCTTCTATCTCATTGAGATCCATCAAGCGCTTTTGTCCGGCACTTTCCTAATCCATATTCACGGTCTTGATTGCCCAGTACGCCTTGTGCTCGATTTCCACCGGTAGATGACATGTTTTACCATAGACAAGTCAGAAGGGGGACATACCTAAGGGTGTTTTGAATGCAGTGCGATATGCCCAATGTGCGTCATCTAGTCTTAATGACCAATCCTTCCTTGAGGGATTTACAACTTTCTCGAGTATTCCCTTCAACTCCCGGTTGGAAATTTCTGCTTGTCCGTTGGTTTGTGGGTGATATGCCGTGGCGATCTTGTGTGATATGTCGAAGCGTTGCAACATCTTGGCAATTAGTCTGTTGTCAAAATGCTTGCCCCCGTCACTGATAATTGCTCTCGGCATCCCAAACCGTGTAAATATGTTTTTCTGCAGGAATCGTTGCACGGTCTTGGAATCGTCGTTGGGAACTGCAGCTGCCTCTACCCATTTAGACACATAGTCGAAGGTGTGTAAGATGTAGAGGTTGCCGAATGAAGATGGGAAAGGTCCCATAAAATCGATCCCCCATACATCGAACAGTTCCACCTCGATGATGTTCTAGAGTGGCATCTCATGTCGTCTCGAGATATTGCTCGTCTTTTGGCAACGATCACATTGCTTGTAAAAGTCTTGGGCATCTTTGTACAATGTTGGCCAATACAAACCGGATTGCAAGACTTTGGCAGCGGTACGAGTTCCTCCAAAATGTCCTCCATAGGGTGAAGAATGGCATTGCCGGAGTACATTTGGTTGCTCTTCTTCAGGGACACATCGGCGTATAACCTGATCTGCACATTGTTTAAACAAAAGAGGCTCGTCCCAAAAGTAATGCTTAGCATCATGGCGGAACCGCTTTTTCCCTTGGTGAGTAATGCCATAAGGAAAAATACCACAAACAAGGAAGTTAACTAAATCCGCATACCAGGGTATTGCCGAGGCATGTGCTGTCGTGGCGACTGCTCCCAAGATTGCCGAGGCGTGCGCGTCAAAGACTGCTGCGGCGTTGAGAGTTGCCGAGGCGTGTGCATCCATGGTTGCCGAGGCGTCATGGGTTGCCGAAGCGTTGAGGGTTGCCGAGGCAACTAGAGTTTGTTCATCCGGGAACGCATCGCATATCTCTAGATCCGCGTCCTCCTCCCTATTGCGTTCCAAACGTGATAAATGATCGGCCACTTGATTTTCTGTTCCTTTCTTGTCCTTAATTTCAATATCAAATTCTTGTAAAAGTAATATCCAACGAATCAAACGAGGTTTAGCATCCTTTTTAGCAAATAAGTATTTGATTGCCGAATGGTCCGTATGAACAATTACCTTTGTACCAATTAAGTAGGATCGGAACTTGTCAAATGCGAAAACTACAGCTAGTAACTCTTTCTCCGTTGTTGTGTAATTCACTTGAGCACCATTAAGAGTTTTACTAGCGTAGTATATCACATGGAAGGTCTTACCTGTGCGTTGGCCTAGGACTGCTCCTACTGCGAAATCACTTGCATCACACATGAGCTCAAAAGGTAGCGTCCAATCTGGTGGAACGATAATGGGTGCCGAGGCAAGCTTTTTCTTTAGGGTTTCGAATTCTTGGGTGCAAGAATCATCAAAATCGAAGACTTTATCCTGTTCAAGCAGATTACACAAGGGTTTAGTGCTTTTAGAAAAATTATGAATGAACCTCCTGTAAAAACCTGCATGTCCGAGAAAACTTCGAATTCCTTTAACCGAACTTGGTGGGGGTAATCTCTCGATCACGTCCACCTTGGATTTGTCAACTTCAATTCCCTTGGATGAAATCTTGTGGCCGAGCACTATTCCTTCATCTACCATAAAGTGGCATTTCTCCCAATTGAGGACTAAATCCGTTTCTTCGCATCTTGCCAACACCCTCTCTAAATTGCCGAGACAGCCGTCGAAGTCATTACCAAAAACTGAAAAATCATCCATGAAGATCTCAAGGAAGTCTTCGACCATGTCTGAAAAGAGTGCCATCATGCATCTTTGGAAGGTTGTCGGGGCGTTACACAATTCGAACGGCATCCTTCGGAAGGCATAAGTACCGTATGGGCATGTGAAGATTGTCTTTTCTTGATCTTCTGGTGGTATGGCAATCTGATTGTAACCTGAATAACAATCAAGAAAACAATAAAAGGGTTTACCTGCAAGACGGTCAAGCATTTGATCAATAAAGGGTAATGGGAAGTGATCTTTCCTAGTGGCTTTGTTTAGCTTTTGATAGTCCATACAAACCCTCCAACCGGTCACAGTCCTGGTTGGGATAAGTTCATTATTTTCATTGCTTACCACTGTTATACCTCCCTTTTTCGGTACACATTGTACCGGACTTGCCCACGTACTATCGGAGATAGGGTATATAATGCCGGCGTCAAGCCACTTGATGATTTCTTTCATTACAACCCCTTTCATGGCATGATTCAGTCTCCTCTGGGCCTCAATTGAAGGTTTGTGATCATCTTCCAACAAGATCTTGTGCATGCACACCGCCGGGCTAATTCCCTTCAAGTCGGCAATTGTCCACCCTATTGCCTTTTTGTGTAGCTTCAACATCTTGATCAGCTTCTTTTCCTGCTCAGGCTATAACTTAGAAGAAATAATTACAGGCAATGCATTATCGGTCCCTAAGTATACATATTTTAGTTGCTCTGGCAATTGTTTCAACTCAAGAATTGGTGGTTGTTCAATAGAGGGTTTTTCGAGCTTACCTTCCTTACCTGAGTAGTCCAGTGGTTCAAAGTATGTACCTGGTCGGTTGACTATCCAATTTGCCTCTTCTGGTTGTTCCTCATCGACCGGTTCTTCATACTTCTCATGTTCCTCTTGGTCAGCAATGTAGTTGCCGAGGCAACTAAATTCCTCATCGAAGTTAAACTCCACCGTGGCATGAAGTAGTTGGCATTCTTCTGGATCATCGGCATGCCTTAGTGTTTGAAACACATTTAGTTTGACCTGCTGGTCATTCACCCTCATTGTGAGTTCTCATTTTTCAACATCGATCAAGGTTCTCCCTGTTGCTAGGAATGGTCTCCCGAGAATGATAGGTGCATGCTCATCTGCTTCACAATCCAAAATAATAAAGTCAGCGGGAAAAATAAATTTATCGACTTTTACTAGTATGTCTTTGATTTTTCCCTCTGGATGCACATAGGATCTGTCGGCTAGCTGCAGCATGACTGTTGTAGATCTTGCCTTCCCGATTCCTAGTTTCTGGAAAATCGATTTAGGCATCAAGTTTATGCTAGCCCCAAGGTCACATAATGCTTTCCCGACATAGTGATTTCCAATGGAACAGGGTATTGTGAAACTTCCGGGATCCTTCAACTTAGGTGGCATACGATTGTGCAACATTGCCATGCATCCCTCTGTCGCGGCAATTGTTTCAAACTCTCCTAGCCTTGTTCTTTTGGACACAATGTCTTTAAGGAACTTGGCATAGTTTGGCATTTGTTCAATTGCTTCCACCAGTGGCAAGTTGATGTGGACTTGCTTTAGGATATCAAGAAAATTCTTGAATTGGTATTCTTGCTTTTGTGGCTTCAACCTTTGTGGGAATGGTGGTGGAAGTCGGATATCTTCGATCCTTTCATTGGTTTGAAACCTGATTGATGGCATTGCTGGGACATCTGGAGTTGCCGAGGCATTATCAACTGGGGATGCCGAGGCATGCTTATCGCAAGTTGCCGAGGCATCTTTATCGTCAGTTGCCGAAGCATGCTTGTTGGCGGTTGCCGCGGCAATTCCTGGTTCGGCATCTGAGGCTTTGCCGCTAGGTTCATCTTGATCTTTTTGTGGAGTTTTGTTTGACGAGCGGGTTTGAACCTCTCTAAGTTGTTGGCCACTTCTAGTGGTGATCGCCTTACATTGCTCATGGCCGTTCCTCTTGCGACTTGAAGATCGCTAGGTAAACCTCCTTGTGGTCTAGTATTGATTTTGAGCAAACCGTCCGACTTGATTTTCCAATGATTTGATTGTTGCCTCTTGGTTTTGCAATCTCATCTCGGTCTGTTAATAAAAGTATCGATTCTTTTTATGAAATTACTATTCTCAGCCATATAAGATTCAGTTTTCATCATAAAAGCATTTAGATAATTTTCCAAAGAACTAGATGTTGTCGGTTGTTGCCGCGGCATCATTTGTCGTGGCATATTCTCTTTGGAATCCCGATGCTTGTGCATTTCGATTGTTCTGGTTTAGAGCATTGTTGGGATTACTCCATGAAAAATTCGGGTGCTTCTTCCAAGCTGGATTGTATGTATTGGACATCATGTTGTTGCTCCGATTGTAATTCCCCACATAGAAGCTGGATTCCGGATTATGCATACATTCAGAAGAATTATGGTTATCACCACATAACTCACAAAAAGAATCCATTACCTTGACTTCATGTGTGTTGTTTGGTTTTTGCATGTTCTGGACCATCTTGGTTAAAGCGGCCAATTGTGCCGAAATTGAATCTGATGATCCTAGTTCATGTATTGTGGCTTGGCGTCTAACTCCTCCTCTTCTAGTAGATGCGAATTGATAATCATTCTTGGCCAGCCTGTTTAAAATTTACATTGCTTCTTCCGGCGACTTATCTAGGAGTATGCCGTTTGCCGAGGCATCTAGCATCATCCTTGTTGGTGTATTCACGGCGTTGTAAAACATTGTTACTTGAGTCCACACCGGGAATCCGTGTAAAGGGCATTTGTGTAGAAGTTCTCTATATCGCTCCCAAGCCTCGTACATGGATTCATCATCCGCCGAAAAGAAGTAATGTCATTACGAAGCTTATCAGTCAAATTTGTAGGATTAAATCTAGCAAGGAAATCACGACAAAGATCAGTCCAAGATGCTATGGATCCGCAGAATGCTATTCAACCATGCTTTCGCCCCTATCCCTCGGTGAATAGGGAATAATCTTAATCGTAGGACATCGGGGTGACTCCGTGTATCTTGAACGAGTTGCAAATCTCGAGGAAAGATTTCAGATGTTGTCGTGCATCTTGATTCTTTGAGCCGCCAAATTGACCAATTGTGTTGATCATATTAAACATTACCAGTTTCAACTCAAAGTGGTCGGCTTCAATTTTGGTGCGACAACTCCGGGTTAAGTCCATCAAGATCTTCTTCAAGATAGTCTCGAATAGTTCTGTTTGGTGCAAGAATCACTCCTCCTCCCGCTCGAACATCTTGATTCATATTGCCGTCTTGATTTGCCATTGCTTCCTTATCCTTCGTCTAAGTCTTTGTAAGGTTCGTTCGATTTACGGATCAAATGGATATTACGGTGAAGTCGGTCTCATACGGTCATATACCAATGCAAAACCAAAGTTTGTTAGCCCTTTGAATTTTAAACAAGAAAAATAAAAAGAAAGTGCAAGAAAGTAAAAACAAAGTCGCTATTGCCAATCTTCGGCAACGGCGCCAAAAACTTGTTGCGCGTAATAAATGCTACGCAATTGTGCAAGTATACACGTCGCAAGTTATAGTATAAAAGATATCGTCTCCACAGGGATTGGTGCTACTTCAAGATTCTAGTCTCTTGCACTGTAAAAAGTAAAAACACAAATAAAGGATTATCGGAGTTTAACTAATGACTAATCTAGAAAGCAATAAAGTAAAAGAAAAGATTAATTCAATTGAGAGAGAGATAGGCCAGGTTATCGTGAGTTGAGGTGTGATAGCCGATTGGATCGTCTTGGTAAAAGAGTGCACGGGCAACTCAGTTGCCGTGGCAACTTGCACAACGGGGTTGCCTTGGCAACTAATCGATGGTTGCCTGGGCAACTAGTTGGGCAACTACTTGGGCGTCTGGGCAGCAACTTCAAGGTTCGGTGAAGCGTTCTTCAATGGTTTCTTCTTATCCCTAAGTCGAAACTCTAGCTACTTGTGCATGCCTTGATAGTACATCCCTGCGTGAATCAAGGGTGAACAACAACCAATCTTGCGCTCCTCTTAGCCGTTGAAATCCTTAACTTATTCCTAAGCCGGATTAATCTTCACCATCATTGGATTGAATAAAGATCATATTCATTCGTTTCTTGAATCTAACTCTCCCGATATTAGATAAATGGATGAAATCATGAGATCCTCTCCCAATTCACTCGCAAACAATAATAAGAACCAAGAATGAATAAACCTTGAAATAGAAAAGTGCAAACTCTTATTACCTAAACAAAAACCAATAGTTTCTCACAACCACAAAACACAATAACCATAGCCAAGTAAATTTAGTTCATGGATAGGTTCCAAAGAAACACAAGATAAACAATCCCTAGCATGAACCCAATCGAACAAGGAAGAAAAGATGAAGCTTGTCGAAAATCCCTTGCCCTAGAAGCTTGCCGAAAATTCCCCTTGCTTCCTCTCTTGGACTTGTCAAATTTTGCCCTCTTGCTCTCCTTCTCAAGTAGTCGAAATCTCCTTGCTATTTATAGGGCTAGGCCAAAGTCCTTCTTTGAGGAGGAGTTTGAGTTGGAATTAAATTATCTTTAAAGAATATAATTCTTTATTATAATTTTATTCCTATTAGAACTTCTCCTATCTTCTTGGAATTTAATTCTTCTTTAATCTCTGCATGGTAATCAAATTCCTTTGGGCTTGGGCCTTGCTCCATGTCATCTTGGGCTTGTAAAGTCATTAATTTCGACATCCCTATTGCATTTTCTCTTTGTCAACAATTGCCATGGCAACTGGCTCGGCGTCTCCTTCATGCATTGCCCTGGCAACTAGCTCGGCATATCCTTCATGCATTGCCCTGGCAACTAGCTCGGCATTGCTTTGGCAAGTGATCCTGCACATACACACACAAAGCACACCAAAGCAGCATCTTTTCCACAAAAACTACCAAGTTATGTAATCAAGCTCAACGATGGAAGGAAACATGGATTAATGCATGAATGGCTAACTATGCAACTAATATGAGCCTAAGTCTAACAATAATATGAGTAAAAAGGGTAAGAAAAATAGTACTTTTGAACACTTATCAAATATCTTCTTGATTCAAATAAGTTACTCTTATTTTATATAAAATAATTTTAAAATTTGATTTAGCTAAATATCACCTCCATCTATAGGATTACTCTTATCTTATATAAATTATTTTTTGCATTAAAACAATTGAAAAAATAACTTTAAAATGATTTTTGGGATGTGCTTGGAAATTCAACTGATAATTGATTTTGATTGTAATTAAACATTTGTGGCATGTTTGTCAATCATCGCAATTTATCAATTTTAATGAATTGAGTATATAATAAAAAAATTTAAATCACTTTCAATTTTTAGAGAAGATGACGTGAATTTGTATAATTACATACATATACTTCAATTTTCATTATTATTAGAGAAAATTGCATATTTGGTACCCTACCTTTATTCATGTTTATGTTTTGTTACGTTATATATTTTTGGCAAAATGATACCTAAACGTTATGTTCTAGGTCTATTTTAGTACATGTCATTAAAAAAGTAACGACAGACTGACTAGGAGAGAAAATTACACGTGATAGACTGTCACATTATTTTCTCTCTCATAGTCAACATGCCACGTCGACTAAAATCATAAAAAAATACACTTAGCATGATGACTATGAGAGAGAAAATGGCGTGACAGCCTACCATGTGTAATTTTTTTCTCTTTTAGTCAGCATGTTACGTGTGATTTTCTCTCTTCTAGTCAACATGTTAATTTTTTAACAATAGAATACCAAAATTAAAATTGAATAGTTAAGGTACCAGAACAGTAATACAAGAATATATGAGGTACTATTTGAGTAATTTTCCCTTATTATTATTGTCGCTGACAACTTATTGTAATTGAATAGTCTTTATAAATATTAAATAGATATTAAATTAAGCTCAAATTATAAATGATTTAAATTTTAATATAAATAAGCAGCAAATATAACTTTTTTAATTAATAGTTAATATAACTTTTTAAAAAAATGTCTTGGCCCTTTACAACATGATGATAATAAAGATCAATATGTTCGGATTTTTATAATAATTGGTATTATTTTAAAATTTACATTTATTTAATAGTGTAACTATAATCTGTACTGTTAAACATTAAATAGAGAATTGAGGCATAATTACACTTATACATAATGACTTTGTTGTATCTCCCTGTAGTTTTTCCATTATTACTTTTTTAATCATTTTAATTGATTTTTAGCCAATTCAAAAAAAAAAAAAAAACTCTAATTGAACCAGATAAACCATCAATTTTCGGTTCAATCGATCAATCTGACCTTTTTACGACAGGACCTGTTTCAATCTTAAGTTTATTATGTAGTTAGCGATGAATGTTACCAAAGACCCTTTACAAATTACAACACTGTTAATATAAACCAAATCAAAGTTATTAACAACAATCGGTTGGATTATGCTTTTGATTTTAAACAAAAATGTTCAATTTCTCATCAACAACATTGGGATTTCATGAGTCTTATGGCTTCCATGGTTTCATCACATATGCTCGCTCTGATATTTCCCGGAACAACAACAAAAACGGAAGCTTCAACTTATGCCCAAACTCGTTTACGGGGAGCGAGATCCGATGTTTTTATTCCATCTATCTTGGCAGCCACAATGAAATCATTCATGCTCAAGCCTCCTGCAATTCAAGCTAATGGTAAGGAAACTGCAAAGCAATTCCTCATGGAAGGGGATGATTTCTCACAGGCAACTAAAGGAGAATCGGAGAGTTTACCGATTGATGAAGTCCATAGTTCAGCTCGGACTTGATTCGGTTCTTCCAAGTGGATACTTGGGAAATGACCGGTGGCTTCTGTAACCTTATAAATCCGATTGACGAGTTCGACTCCGGATTTGAAATCATTCAATTTCCACAAACACCGCAGCTTAAGTCCACCTTCTTCATCCAACAGCCTCCAGCCAACAACCTACAAGCAAAACACTTCTCATAGTCAATACCTACAGATGCTTATACAAGATGTTATCAGTGTTCAGTAGTATCTCTCCATTGTCATCTGGCTTAAAAGCTTGCTTTAAAAGGATGCATGATTCGATCCGCGGACGAGAAGATAAATCTTTAATCGAAAGTCGAAACATTAGACTCTAGCAGGAGATTTACACACTAAATCAGAGCATTCAAGCTGCTAATATAAGACATGAATTAGGGTTTTCTACACAAGATTGCATGGCCAAATTTTGACAAACAGGGAAACATAGAAGGCCAATCAATTACGAAAATTTCCACACCCTAAATTTGAAATTCCAAAACAGATTGCTAAAACTAATGAACAGTAGTTTCTAATTTGAAGGGTGGCTAAAGCATCAACAAATCTAACAACGGAAGCTAGAGAAAAGTGTTTCAGTCCCATTAACAATGAAATCACCTTCAAACATAAAAAAAGAAAAAAGAAAAGGGAATTTGCAAAATCACCTTCTTCAAAAGAGCCTTGGCATCATCGAGTGACATGGGAGGCTGCAAAGGAGAAACAGGGGAACAGTCTTGCTGAGCAAGAGAGAGAGCCGAGATATTGGGAATAAGGATCTTGTGCTCGGTGTCAACGTTTCCCAACACTTTTTCGGCAAACCCACTAGCTATTTCAGCTGGGAAAGGATCTCGAGCCCCAAAATCACCCAAGAAATCATCGGCGCTAACAGCTCGAGTTCTGAGGGAGACTCGACTCTGATTCTGACTCTGAGTAGACGGATAAGGAAAACCAGGAACCAAGTGGTGGCGTGGAGAGGAGACAGGCGGAAGGAGAAGGCTGAGGGGAAGGTGTGCGGCGGAGGTGGAGGCCATCGGAGGTTGGAGGTTGCTTGGTGTTGGGAAGCGAAGAAGAACAAGGAGTTTGTTTGTGGTGGAAGCTTATCTGGTCCCTTGAAAAGTGTTTTTAGCAACTTTAAAGTTGCAGCCCTCACACCGGTTGGCTGGTTCCTAACCATTCAATGTGCTAGTGGTTGGTGTTTGACGTGTGTTGTAATGGAGTAACAGTTAGGGATAAAACTCGATTCCACTAAAACAAATTTAAATTTTTAAATTAAGAATAAAATTCACTATAATCATCAAAATGTTATCAATTATTCAATTTAATAATTAATTTTTAATTACTTTAATATTATTATTAAACTTTTAGTTTTGATTCAAATTAAGCTTAGCCGTTAAAAGGGTGACGTTGCAGTTAAATTTTTCTTACCCTTTACTTCTCTTGTGACTTTATGAAGCCATCTTCATCATTGGTATTATTGTTGATTTTTTTCTTGGCTTTGACATCTCCGTTCTTCGAGGCCAGTTGTTGTTTCTGTAAATTTCGAGGTTTACTGTTTGGTTTCGAAGATGTTAGTATAATTATATGGTAATATATGTTTAATTTTCTTAGTCTTTTATAAACGTACACACACTGTGCACACATAATGCTCGAACTTGAGTCACTTAGATGAAACACGTCATCTTTTACCACTAGATCCACTCCACGGGTTCAGGAATGGATCATCTTTTGAATATTCATGTATGCTTCATCCGACATATCTTTTGTAAATTCCCTTTAGACTCTAGATTGAATGGAGCCCTTTAACCAGTTTGATGTAGAGCCAAACTTGAAGGCAACCAAAATTAAAAAAAAAAATTGCCTCTTCAAAAATGAGCAATAATATATTACTCCACATTTGAACATATTTTTCAGAATCTGAAAAAGGAAACTTCCCCATAAAATGATTAATCTAACAAAAAATGGGGCATATTTGCAACAAACTGGAAAAAAGATGTTAGATTTATGTTATGTTGTATCCAGGGAACAAAAGTAAAAATTTTCTTTAAAATAGGGAAATTAAGAAAGGTTAAAATAGGTTTTTCCGGGCTGCTGCCAATCCAAATGTAGATAATATGTAAAGACATGAAATATTGTATATTAAACCCATTTCAGAAGAATATTGTATTTATTAAATTATTTTTAATTAAAATAGGATCAATTTAAAATAATATGTAAATAATGAGGATTAAATTTATTAATTTGTTTCAAATTAGGACTAAATTGAATGAATGTACAAATTTGGAGGACTAAATATGTTATCATACAAACTTTGTTAACACCTTTATAACGTCCGTTACAGCTCGGTGGTCAAATTGAAGTGAAATTAAAATTTTAATGGTAATATTGAAATAATTGGAAGTTTGATTACCAAATTAAATAATTTAATAAAGTTTAGAGACCATATGTGAACTTTACTCTTAAATTAATTTGATTTGATTTGTGTCATAATTTTATAAATTTGATTAAAAAAGTTAAATTTAATACACAAATTATCTTATAACATTTACATGTTTTTTATTCAGCTTAGTACTTAATGTATTTTTGTCACCAATGTCCATGACATATCACACTCTATTCAAATGTAGGGGTGTTAAAAAATACTCAATTCGAATAATCTGGCCGTTGACCAGCGAACTCAATTAAAAAAATCTTGATAATTTTATAAATAAATAAAAAATCTCCTAGGTCGGGCCCAGATCACAAAATTCTAACTTTTTGGGTACCCGGCTACCCGAATGTATTTGAAATTAATTTTTTTTATGTTTAATAAATACATATTTTTATATTCAAGTATCTAATTACCTGATTTTAATAGTACCCAACCAACACGGGCCTACCGAACTGCTACCCGAAGACCCGAGTACCAGGATTTGAACACCCCTATTCAAAGTACCTCTAAAACTTTAACTAACGTCATTTGAATAAAAAAAAACCAATTATATTGTGTCATGTTATTGTCCATATTTCTTATTTTATTTTCAGATAAAAATAAAAAAAAATCAATTTTTAATGAAATTACATATAATAATTATTAAAACGGCTAAGAGATGTAGAAACTGAACACTAAATTCACTAATCCTCATTCTTTCGTAATCGAACAAGAAAGTATCAACAAAACCTTAAGTTTTTTTTGCTTTCCTCTTTCAATTTATTTCCTTTGATTTCTTTCACTGCAATGTTCTTCCTTTTCTTGTTGCATTTGATTTACTTTTCAAATGATGTCTACTAGAAGTTCGAAATCACGTGGTAAAGAATAATTTATTCACTGTAGATAACGATAATTTTTGAAGAACAATTCTAAATTAAAATAAGAATAATTTTTTATTTAAATTCAGGTTTAGTTTATTATTCGAAAGAAACAAATTATGGTTATAAGGTTTAATTTGATTTGTTTTCGTATTTGTAGAGACATCGTGATTTTTTTTAACATAGACATTATGATTTCTTTCCATCGATCGATAATGATAATGAAAATTTGGACCTACTTCAGCTACAACAATTCTAATATTTATTTTTGAAGAACAATTCTAAATTTATTTGTTATAATGCTGGGGCATGGGCCTAATCTAGGCTTATTTAAGAAAAATGGTGAATAAAAAATTATGGAAATAAGTCGTGTAAGAAATTATTTAGGGAATTACAATATTTTTTTGTAATGGAGGATAAAGTTGTATACAACTGACAGTGACTTTAGAGAAGTTGTCATCATTGACGATTTTAGATTAAATTAAAAAAAATTAATCAAAATAGAATTGGAGAAGTATATAGGGATGAACAAAAATATGAAGAATTATAAGTGCAATTATCCCTTTTATCAAAATCAGACGTTAATAAGTTGTGTTAATCTTCATAAAGTGTTAATCTTTTGAATATTTTTAATTATCCCCTCAAAATTGTTAAAAGATTTCATTAAATTTTATGGAAATAAATTAGTTAGACCCTCACATTAAAAAAATCTCATTAAATCCCTTAAAATTGCTGAAATTTTTATTTAAATCTATAAAGTTTTGAAAATTTTAATTAGACACTCTCATTGAGATCCGCTGCCGATTGTGCGCTTAAAAAAAAAAAAAGTTGTGCGCTCCTCCATGTGTGCCTGATTTTGATAAAAGACATGACAACACTCTCATCTTTACATTTTTTTTAATTTTAATTTGATCCTAAATAGTTTCTCTTTTATAATTTAATCTAAAATAGTTAGCAACTAACAACTTCCTTAAAATCACCGACTAGTTATGAGTTCTTGCAATCAAAAAGTAGATTCAATTCAATTATTTATCAAAAAGAAAAAATAAAAGTATATTCAATTAATAACGAGGTTAGTTCAAATAGTAAGTAGTTTGGTATCGCTTAATCAGTTTGAAATTTTGTGAATGCAGAAAATCCCTGCTAATAGACTTACTAACCACAACCAGATGTACGATGTAGGTTAGTTCGAATTAGTCAGGGCAGAACCTTAAAAACCAGGAGGGCAACATAAAAATTAGATTCAATTTGAGATTTTTTTAATTAGCCAAATTGTCAAATGTGCTCTTTTACTTTTCATTTTGTGCGGATTCAAATCTTTTTTTTAATATGAGTATCTTTTAATATGTGCAGATTCAATTTGAGATTTTTTTAGTTTTATTAAAGGATGAAAAATCTAAAAATACAACGAGTATTTAGGACTTAGGTAAATAAATTTGATCCAGACATATTCTTAAAAATACGAAAATTAATATCTCTAGATCATAAACACGACATGCAAAGAAAAGGGAAAATCCTAACTCAAAGGTTTGAAACAAAAAAAAGAAGATATAAACATCTCCAAAGCTCGACAATGAAAGATAAAATCCAACAACAAACAACATTAGAAAATGCATATTACAATAATAATGCACGTTGACAACATGGTCATTACCACAATTCAATCGCGAACAAGGGCGTTGACTGTGAGCTCGTATCCAAATTCAATTTGAGGGTCCAAAACAAGAAGATCAACATGATAATCAAAAGTGTGTCATCTTGATCAGTTGTAGTGACGACAAATCCAACTTTGATACAAAAACAAATGAAAAAGAAGCAGTCAAACGACCGTAAGATAAGAAAAACGTGTCAAAAGGTAAAGTACACATACCAAAAGGTAGAGAAAAACGTGTCACACGAACAAATTCATTGAATTTAAAAACTAAAAAAAATATAAAACAAAATAAAAGAAAAAATATTACAAATAATCGAATACCAACACTAAAATTAATACCGTCGCTGATCATATAAAAATAAAAAACAAAGCAAAAATTTACAGATGCAGAGAAAAAAATAAAAAGGAATGTAATATATTAACATTGAGAATAAAAAAATATCACCTTGTTGTACTAAAAAAATAGGTTCAATTTTACATATAAAATAATGACACTTAAGAGAGATCTAATAATACACTAAATGATGAAAGATATTTATATTATATTTATTTTATATAAATTAAATACTAATATTTATATTAAGAATGCAATATATAATATATCTATTTAATAAAAAAAACTTTTACAAAAATCGTGTAAACAATATAATCACCTACTATAATAAATACAATAAATTTCTTACTTCAACTTATTCACCTAAAAAAGTTCACCATTTTTAATAAGCCCAACCTAAAATCATGCCTCTTTTTTCGGCAGAAGGCCAAAACCCAAAACTACCCGCAACGATTAGTGATAAATACAAATTTAGCCTTCTTCCGCCAATATCATCCATCGAAGAAAATATAGCCGAATCTCAGAGTCACCGTTGTTTTCTTTCCTTTTGTTTAAATTTAATTCCATTGAAAAAACCTTAATTCAAAACCCTAATTGGATAGATTACACTCCCAACACCCAAGAGAAAGAGGGAGGGAATGGAGCAACACGAGGTGTACGGAGGGGAGATTCCCGATGAGGAAGGAGAGATGGACGCTGACGTGGACGTGTCTGGTGGAGATGACGCTTACCAAGGCAACGATCATGATCTTCAACACGATCCTCATTCCAACTCCAAGGTTGCCTTCTTTGCTTTGCTCTTTAGCCCCTTTTCCCTTGGCTTTAGCTGAGTTTTTTGTTTCATGGATTTTGTTTTTGTTTAAAAATTTTAATTTTAGGATTTGGAGGACATGAAAAAGAGACTTAAGGAGATCGAGGACGAGGCTGGGGCTTTACGTGAAATGCAGGCTAAAGTCGAGAAGGAAATGGGCGCTGTCCAAGGTTTTTTTTTTTAATTTGTATTTGATCTGAATTTTTGGCTATTTTTTAAAACAGTTTTGACTTCGATTTGGATTTAAATGTCTTTAATTGAGAAAGAAATTATCTTGTTGATTTTGAAAAAGAAATTAAACTTACTTTATTTTCGATTTTGAATATTCTTTTGTGGATTATGGAATGTTGTGCGTGTGAATTATTATTTCTAGGAAACTGTTTGGCTTTACTTTCTTTTCCTGGATGTATATGAAGATTCCACTGGTACTTCTGCAACTCAAGCCGAAAAGGAGGAAGTTGATTCCCGCTCGATTTATGTCGGAAATGTGAGGTTTATCAACCCTTTTCAATGCCCTTTTTATCTGTTTGTTTGGCTAAATCATGACATTTACTTTATCTGAGATCGAATTCATATCTTGATGATAAAAAGAGTTTTACCTGTTCGATCCTTGCAATCTAATTCTGTTTTATGCTTGTGCATATTTGGTGGCTTGAAAATGCTTTTTATGCTATACTTATTCGACTCTTCATTTTTTTTGAAGTACATGTATCTAAGCATCCGAGTTCCAATGCATGGATATGGGGATATGCTATCCTTATCTGACACTTTCGAGTAACATAGTTATTTGCATCTTCATTGACAATACGACATGTTCATTGTCATTTAAACAAGTTTGAACTTTGAGCCATAAGAACATATCCTGAGGAAGTGCTGAATCTGATGTAGTTTTTCATATGCCGTTTGTTTGGCTTCTTTAGGTAACTTATAGATTGTTGAGGCGTACAGTTAAAATGATCTCGACGTAGTGTAGTGTAACACAATGTGGGCTAACCTTTTGTTTATTTTTTCATATCTTTGTAACAACAGGTAGACTACACGTGTACGCCTGAGGAAGTTCAACAGCATTTTCAATCCTGCGGAACAGTTAACCGAGTGACAATTTTGACCGACAAGTTTGGTCAACCCAAAGGATTTGCCTATGTTGAATTTGTTGGAACTGATGCTGTTCAAAATGCTCTGCTTTTAAATGAATCAGAATTGCATGGCCGTCAGTTGAAGGTTTATAACTTGATTTGTTTGTGGATTAGTACTTCACTAATTTGATATGCATGATGATAAAGAGCATGTTTGGCTTACTCACAGGTCTCTGCAAAACGAACAAATGTTCCTGGAATGAAACAGTACCGAGGAAGGCGACCCAACCCACATTTCCGCTCCCGAAGACCTTTTATGCCAGGTCCTGTGTTCCATCCTCCATATAGCTACGGGTAAGTATGCCGACATGTTTTCTTTGTCTGGTTGTAGCATGTTAAAAAAGATGACATTTGGTTTCTCTGTGGGCTTTTGGAGCCAGTGTCGGTTTTTCTGTAAAAAAGATCTCCATGTGCTTCGGAATTATACGTATTATGATTCCTCACTTTCATGTATAATTCCCAAGCACAGGGAGATACAGACCAACGAGAATTTCTGCTGGATAACCTTGTTACCGAATGATTTTCAGGAGGGTTCCAAGGTTCAGGCGCCCGACGAGATACAGGCCATATTAGGTAGGATGGATCTCACATTGTCAAGAGTTGCAAATTTTGAGAAGGCCATTACTTATGGTTTACGATGATTGTATTGTTGGTTTTGTAACACGATGGGAGAAAGTCGAACTGCGATTAGCTTGCCAAACGGCCGGCCGCTGGAGTCTGATGGGATACATTCATTTGACATTTGCATATGCTTTGGTTCAAACCGGGATAAAAGAGGCAAATATTGTAGTGAAATATTTGATGATTTAATTTACTGGGTGTTGATGAGTTTTATGTAGGGGATTCGTATTTGCTAGAGTGACACAGCTGTCGCGTAGATCACAATTTCCAAATGATTTACGGTGTTTTTGAGTTTATTATTTTTATTTAAAACTTTACAAATATCAGGCAAGCTTTTAGAATTGAACGGACAGCTTGATCGTTGGATTAGGCAGAACACTTGAAGTCTTGAACTGAATTGATGTAAATAATGAAAAATATTATATTTAAAAAGGGTTAAATAGCCGTTTGGCCATTGAACTACCCCCTATCAAATAATATGGTCATTTAAGTTTTTCTTTTGGCTTAAATGAAAAATAGGTGCCCAAAGTATACATTTTTTTAACTTTAGGCGTCCAAAATATTTTTAAAATTTTACCAGTTGCAATTTTAGGTGCTTGACAGTTAAAGGTGTTAAAAAAATTAACCAATCAATGCTTGACAAGCGACACTAGTTTTATTTTTTTAATTTTTAAAAAAAAAACACCCAAAAATATCAATTTTTCATAAAATCTCAAATTTTATAAATTTTACAAAATAGTCCATAAATCCCTAAAACTTACCAAAACTCAAACCTCTGAATTGTCGTCGCTTCTGCCGTCAATCGCGCTCTTGACTACACCCCTTTGGTTGCTGGACCAAAACAGTCATTTCACTCAACACAACGTTGTTGGAAACGGCGTACCAGCCGAACGACGATTTCGTGTTCAACGTTCGGCTGCATTTCGTTCGACGTTTTCGGCGACGCCGTGTTGAGAGAAATGACCGCCTTGGTCTAGCGACAAAAGGGGTGTGGCCAGGGACAACGATCGGCTGCGGAAGTGGCAGCGATTTGAGAGTTTAAGTTTGGGTAATTTTAGGGATTTGAGGACTGTTTTATAAAATTTTCAAAATTTTGAAATTTTATAAAAAATTGAAATTTTTTATTAAAAAATATTTTAAGTTCTTAATTTTTTAAAATAAAATAAAATAAACATGCCATGTGTCAAGCATTGAATGGTTAACAAATTTTTTAACACCCTTTAACGGTCAGACACCTAAAATTATAACTGTGTAAACTTTAGCACCTAAAATTATAACGGTTGAAACTTTAGACATTTATTTTTACAAAAAATACTTTGGACACCTAAAATTGAAAAAAGATATATTTTGAGCACCTATTTTTTATTTAAGCCTTTTCTTTTTTTTTTAAAAAGAATTGGAGGCTCTACTTTCTTGTAAATAGTGTTGACATCACATAAATTGATCAATAAATGTGTGATACATGTCATTTAAAAAAATAAAATTTGATTTTTACGGGATTCAATGTCTCATGTTTTTAAAATGGAGTCTTCACTGATCATTTTAAGTTAGATGTAATTAAACAAAAAGTTAAAGCATCCCGCACCGTCTAAAAATAATACATTTTTTAGTTTTATTGATTTTCGAAATAAAAAATACAATTCACTCAATTATAAAAGAATATAAATATCTTTTTACTTAATAAAAAAATTTAATTGAAAATTTTCGATTATAGACTAACTAACTATTTTGATTTGATCGGTTATCGGTTAAAATCAAAACACATAATGTAATTGTCTTTATATGTAAATAGAGGGATTAATATATTTTTGGTTTAAAGGTTCAAGGTGTCTTTAAACTTTTAAAAGATCAATTCAATACTTGAATTATTGCGTAAGTTTTTTATACGGAAAAATTAAATAAATTAAGCCTTCAAACTAAAAATTTACATTATTTAAGTTTTTTTTTTATCAATTTCGATGGTTTAATATTAATAGTTTCATGTTATCTGCTATGTGACATCACCAAAATATGTCATGCGGTACACTTTGGTGATGTTATATGATATTTCTAGGATTTTTAAAATTTTATTTTAAAAATCTTGAAAAATCTGTTTTTAAAAAGATCTAAAAAATCATTTAAAATAATAAAAATATTAAATATTATTAAAATTGTAAAATATATTGGAAATTTTAAAAATTTATTTAAAAACCTTTTAGTTTTCTAAGAAGTTAAATTATAAAAATATAAAATGATTTATTTTTTGGAAAATGATGAAATTTATTTAAAAATTCTAAAATATTACAGCATCATTTTAAAAATTACATAAATATTACATAATTATTCTATAATATTTAAAAATATTATAAATTGTAAAAATATTTTAAAAATTATAAAATATTAATTTAAAGGTTTAACTGAGTGAAAAAAAATTAAGGGCCGAGTCCACTCAATCAATAATTATTCTTGTAGGTAGAATTTTCGTCAAACCTAATCAACCATTAACTTTTGAACAGAATTAAGGGACTTAATTGATTTGTTTTAAAGTATTCAAGGCTTATGCACCCATTTTAAAATAATACAATATATGTAAGGGGCTTGGAATCAGCCATGCTTTGCCCGGCTTCTGTGAATCGTATGCTTTTCTCTGTGTTTTCTGGAATTGCATTTTGTTTCTCCCTTAGCTTCGACTTTATTTCCCAATCTCCAATCCCAATTTTATTTTTCTTGAATTCGTATGATTTTGTTTTTGTTTCGTTAGGTTAGGGTTTTGGAGCCATTCATAGTTTCCTTTGATTTAACCGTTGTATTGATAAATTGTTCAAACCTAGCTAAAATTTGAATCACCCCCTTTTATCCCTTTTTATATTTGGGCGAAGGATTTAATGGCTTCGACTAAAGAAAATGACAACGCTTCCGATACTCCCTCTTCGTAAGCTTCTGCTTCTTTTGCTCTGGTTTTCTCGTTTCTCTTAACAGAAATTCTGAATGGAATATATATAACACAAATCATGATTATTATTATTATTTTAATGAATGAATGGATCTTCAGGCCCAAAAATGTGTACAAGGATCATGATGATGGGCGGCAACGATTCTTACTCGAATTAGAATTCGTGCAGTGCCTTGCCAATCCTACGTACATCCACTGTAAGTTCTCAGCTCCTCCTGAATTAGGGTTAGACTGTGAATTTCTCAAATGGGATAATTTGGTTGTTTATGGTTAAATTCCCGACTTAGTGCTCGAACACATTCGCCGGTTGGATCAATTTGGCTGTTCACCATGTCAAATTTTAATTAAGCTAGATCATTAGTTGTCTTGTTCTTTAAGTCCCGTTCCTTTTTATTTGCTTTGCATTCACTTGTTGAATTTGCCAATTGGGTGTATTCTGCATTGATATTTACTCAATTAATTTGTGATGCAGATTTGGCTCAAAATCGCTATTTCGAAGATGAGGCATTTATTGGATACTTGAAATATCTTCAGTACTGGCAACGTCCTGAGTACATAAAATTTATCATGTCAGTAACTTGAAAGCTTGCCATTCGATACTTTAGGCTTGAATTCGTAAAACTATCATATATTTTACTGCAGGGTAAATGATGAGTAATAGCTCCATAGTTAATTTATAGCTCCCTTGTTTATGGTTTTTTTATGCGACACATGAACTTATGTAAAAAGATGATTGCAGGTATCCCCATTGTCTATATTTCCTTGAACTTCTTCAAAATGTGAATTTCCGAAATGCAATGGCACATCCTGCCAACAAGGTTTGGCTTTAATCTTTCTTTCTGACCCATTTGTGCTAATAAATATTATCATATTGAATTTTTTTTCTTCAAATCTCCTTTGTAACAAAGGTCGTATGGATCCCCTTCTTAAGACTGAGCTCATGCAAAAAAAAAAAAGGTCTGATGGTGACTGATAATTAGAAAGAGATGCAGTTGTTTTTATAAGGCACTAATGTTTGTTGTTTTGAGATTCATAGCATCACAACCAGTAGCATATGTTAAGAGGGATATTTTCAGGCATTACAGAACAATATCACTTGGTTCTCTGGATATTGTCAACTAAAATATGTTCATGACCGCCAAATGAAATATGTGTTATTATTTTATATCAATATGATTTTATGCTTACTTTTGGGACGTCTTTTCATTTGTGTGCCTAAATTTTATAGGAAGTGGCACATAGACAGCAATTCTTCTTTTGGAAGAACTATCGAAACAATCGGCTGAAGTTCATTTTGCCTAAGCCTCCTCCTGAAGAAGCTCCTACACCTGCAGCCCTGCCCCCTGCTGCTGCTCAACCTCAGCTGCCCTTGTCAGCTAGCAATATTACTATGACAACTGCTCCTCCAGCTCTTGCTTCAGCGCCTTCTCCAATGCCTTATAGTCTTCCCTCTGGATCTGCTGGTGTGAAAAATGATATGAGGAATAGTGCTATTGATAGAAGAAAAAGGAAGCATGTAAGTTTGTACCCACAAAATTAGCTACTTACCGTTAGTTAGGCGCTCGATAACTTTTTAAATAAATGCAAATATAGATTTATATTGCTGTCCTTTCATGGAGGATCTTAAAGACCCTCATTCTGATGATATCACTTTGATCGTCACAGGAAAGAAGTTAACTTGACCAACCATCTATGTTGAAGTAGCAGGATGTGTATTTCATTAGGTAACACATTTTTGTAATGAAACTGAGTAGCCACTATTATTATGTTCTTAAATACTGCTTTTTAATACCATTGTGATCATGAAGTGAAATCCTTGCTCGGCTGATTTAATATCTTAATTATGTTTTAGTGACTTGTAGCATTCTCATCTGTGTATGTGAACCTTTACATTACACCAAGGGCTTGTATGCATGTGTGATTTCTGCTATATATTGATACTGATCAATGGTCAAGTGAAACACAGAATCCTATTTTATTATCTCTGCTTTTGCAGTTGTTATCAGTGGACGAACTATAACACATTGGAATAACATAGAATTGTTTTGCAGGTTCATGGACCATTGCTGGGGGAGGCATTAGTGGATGAACACAACACATTGGAAAGGGTGGAATCATATTATTATCACGGCATCATTGTCGAAAGATGGAACTACTACTGCGGGAAGCTGTCCTTTTTATAACTTGTTTTTGTAGTAGTATTAGTATTTGTATAAACCGTGACACTGGATTGAATTTTTAGTGCCCTTTGTTGCACCATCTTTTTATTGGAATAATGCAATTAAATCTCTGAACAAGAAGACATTTTTGCAAAGCTATACTGGATAATTCTATACTGTCAGAGAGCGAAGAAAAACCAAAAACATTGCCGATACCTCTCTGGCAGAAAGTTATGGAAAGATTTTATCTTATTTTTTTGTAAAAAAGTATGGGCAAATCGTCTACTTTTTCCCCACAAAGAGCTTCTGAGAAGATCAAAGAAGCAAAAGCAACAACAATCCCTTTGAACAACAATGCCTTCCATTGCCATATCTGCCTCCTTACAAAGAGCTTGCAGTTCACATCATGTCACCAGGAAGCAACATGCACAATCCAAACCAGCTTATTCTCTGGGGACAAAGCAAGTTATGGATGCTGTCACCTTAGATGGTGAAGGCCAAAAAGGGTTTAAGATCGATGAAGAAGAGAAACCATCTTCACAAATTAATAAGCCAGAGGATTCTGAAGAAAAGCCGACGACAGACGAGTTTGAGACCGGAGCTTCAGCTAGGAAGTTCAAGGACGAACGGTGGAAGAATGGAACATGGGATTTGAATATGTTTGTTAGAAATGGTAGGATGGATTGGGATGGTGTGATTCTTGCAGGTGAGCTTTCCATGAATATCTAATTGTACATATTGTTGTGTATACATATTCCCATAACTGCAGTTTTTTTTTTTTGGTTTTTTTATAGAAGCAAAGAGGAGAAAGTACTTGGAGATGTACCCAGAAGCTTGTTCAAACCAAGAACCAGTCCGGTTCAGAAGCTCAATCATACCCTGGTGGGCATGGTTTGGTTTAATTTCGTATCAAGTCATTTTAGGTTTAGATCTTTTTAAATTGGATTGTTTAAGTTTGAATCTTTTATTTTTATTTTTGTTGAGTTATTGCATGCTTCAATCATTTCAGATTCTGTTCACTTCATATATAAATTTCAGGACTTTTATCAATTTGAATTTGTATCGTTGATTTTCTATGATTAAATTAGATAAGATCGAATTTTATAATCAGATCACATTTTCAAAAATCATATTAAAAAAATTAGTAAATTTGCCAACATTTAGTTTATAAAGTTACATTTAACTATGAACTTGACAAGTTTTTTTTTTTAAATTTAATCCTTAATTTTCTTTTGTCAATGTTAGTCCCATAACTTACAAGTTCTTTTAGTTGGTTCAATTGCTTGAATTCATTCACATATTTAGTCTTTACTAGAATTCAAGTTCAATGACGGGGTTGAAAAAAAAACTAATATTAATGTATACAAAAAGTTTTGAGAATCAAGTTGAAAAACTTATCAAATTTAGAGATTAATTTAAAATTAAATTAAGAAATTAAGTTGAAAAAATTTGCCCAAAAAAGTTAATTTATCACCAATGAAAATAGAAAAATTTATCAAATATCATATGGTATAGCAAGATGAATTGTTAGATTTCTTAAGCAGGTAGAGACAAAGCCATTTAGGGGATGGGAAGGTCGTTGTCACTCTAGAGATTTTTCGTATAATAATATTTTAGATACTTTTTAGTTTAAATCAGTGGTGGAGTCATGATTTTCATATAGTGAGATTAGAGTAGAGTATGAGGTACGACGATTCCAATACCACTACAACATAAATATTATTGATCCCATCCTCAAGCAAATCAAGTGAGATCAATTCTAATATTTCCATGAAAATTTTTACACTAACTCCTTAAAAACCCTATTTAACTCTTTGAAAATTTCATACTACATCAAATCAAGTAGGTCAATTGGGGGCCCCTAATCTATATGTGGCTCTGTCACTGGTTTAAATATTAGTCAAACATTTTAGGCTTATGTCCCTATTAATGTTTGATCTCAGTTCGATCATTATAAGCAATGTTAAAGTTTAAATCTGAACGTTCAAGAGTTTTATCACAAGGTGGTAAAATGATCTTTATTAAAACCGTTCAGCAAGCTATCCTATTATTTGCGATGTGTTGTTTTTTACTGCCAAAATCTTTATGCCAAAAGCTGGAATCCATTATGGCAAGATTTTGGTGGCAGAAATCAGATCAGAAAAGAGGTATCTATTGGTGCAAATGAGAGTTCTTAAGAAACCTAAAAGAAGAGGGTGGTATGGGTTTTCGGGACCTTGCCAAGTTCAACATCACTCTTTTGGCTAAGCAAGGTTGGCGGTTACTCTCAAACACATCCAGCTTAGTCAGCTGAGTTCTTCGTGCAAAATACTACACGTCCTCAGATTTTATGAGTTTTCGGTTATGATCCCAACCATCATTGATTTGGCGCAGTATCTGGAGTGCCAAAGGTCCCCTAAATATGAGGCTTCGATGGAAAGTAAGATCAGAGACTTCCATCAATATTTGGAACAACTGTTGGTTACCAAAGGAGTGCTCGAAGAAAATCGAATCACCTGAAAATGGAAGTGTGACCTGGGTTGCGGACCTCTTTTGTGAAAATTCAAGGACTTGAAACACAGAATTACTTTTTTTTTTTTTGTGTTTAATGAAAGTGAGGCGAAGACCATCTCATGTATACACTTGTCGAGTTTCTTACAAGAATATGTTCAAGTTTGGATGGGGGAACATTCTGGAGTTTATTCGGTTAGGAGTGGCTATAAGCTCTTAGTTCAGAATCACTATACTAACCATAACCATGAGTCACTTTTTAAACAGTTGTGGAACGTGGCATGTCCTGAAAAAGTTAAGATCTGGGTCTGGAAGTTCATTCAGAATTTTGTTCCCACTAGGCGCAATCTATTGGGAGGCTCTACCGAGATAGTCAATAGGGGATGAATTAAATTTTTGCTTTGGTGTATGAATGATTAAAAATAAATATTGAGACACAATGATTTATAGTGATTCGACTTCTAAACCAAGTCTACCTCCACTACTTTAGCTATCCACACTAAGGATTTTCTACAAATTCACTAATTTGTCTTTTTTTTTTCCGAGATCAATGAGATAACTCTCATAACCAATACTTATACCCCAAAGTCTTGAATACACTCTCTAACCAGAGAAAAACAAAAGAGCAAACAAAGAAAACCCTTACAAGGCAAATGTATTTGCAAGTTAAGCTTACACCAAAAAACCTAAACACTTGAGCAAATGTGACAATTTGTCTCACTAGTGTTTTCTACAAGAAATATGACAATTTTAGCACAAAACTAGATTTCTCAATACATGGATGTTGGTAGTTAATTTTTTGTTCTTGCATGACTGCTTGGTTGAGTCTTTTAAACTCTCTAAGGAGTTTGTGGTCGGTACTAGCCGTTGGGGTTGATTTGGAGCCGTTGAGGACTTTAATTCCAGCATTTAATGCACTTCTGGAGCACCGCGTATCAGTACACAAGCTTGGGATCGGTACCTGTCTCAAAGAAGAAAGAGCCGTTGGGTAATAAATACACTGTGTATCGGTACTCGATATATGTTTATCGATACTTACCCTAGGGTATTGGTACGGTTGAAGCCGCATCTGTATGCAATTTGATTACTGGAATTTGCCAAAACTTGGGGACAAAAGGCCATAGCGGTACTCGAAAATCCGTACCGGTACAGGCACTCTGGGTATCAGTACGGGTCTAACTATACCGATACTCAAGGCCTGTTTTTGACACTTTGGCTGTTTAAAATCATTTAAGACATGTCAAAAACATTTTAAATAAATATTTTCAAGTTTATGGGGTTTTGAAATATTTTTGCAAATTAGTTTAAGTCAAAAAATATTTTTCTTTTAGTTATATCAAAATTAAATATCTCAACAATCTCCCCCTTTTTGATATAAGGAAACCACTTAAAAAATGTTTTTGTGAAAACTCTCCCTTATAAAAATATTTTTTAAAAAAGAGAATATTTTAAGAAAATATTAAAATTTCCCCTTTTTCTTTTTGAAATTAAAATTTTCAAACCTATCTCTCCCTTTTTTTGTTATATCAAAAATAATTTCAAAACTAAGTTTGAAATCACACTAAGTTCAAAAACACCAAATGTTGAAAGGTTTAAAAATCAATCATTGGAAATTAAGTACCAATTGATGGAAAATATTAATTGTTGGTGTAAAAGACAATGGAGAAAAGAGAAAAGATTTTACATGAAAGAATTTTAAAAATTGGCTCCCCCTTACACAAGCATCAAGTAGATTGTTAGTCCAAAAATTCAAGAGAAATAAATTGAATTTCAAATAAATAAATCAAATGAAACAAGAAATTCAATTAAACATGCTATTTAACAAGATATACAATATGCACACAAAGCATGGAAAAAAAGGAGACAAAATTGTCCCTTTCGTCTACGCATACCAGAACTTTATAGGCCATATCAGTACTTGGTTGAAGGCCGTATCAGTACGGTATGGGCTGTACCGGTACTAAAGGCACGAAACTGGTAAAAATTGCAGCAAAAACAACTTAAAATGCCTTACAACTTAGTTTTAAGTTCATACAAAGGCTCTATTAAGTCCTAGATATATATTTTGCATATTTTGCTACACATGCTTCTCAAAACACAACATTTAAAACATACAAAGCATGAATTTCACCAAAATCAACCAAGCATTACAAGTTAATGGCCATAGACATAGAAATAAGCATAAGAGGCCAAAAACATGTAACTCATGCAATTTGAGATTCCCTTAACTATATGCAATTATGCACAACATGGAGTCATACAACTATGCTTAGATCAATCAAAATCAAGCATTAAAGACATGATCAAGCAAATTGCATGAAAAATAAATGTACCACTTGAACCAAGGTAGGATGTTAAGCCTTCTTTCTCCAAGTTTCCTTCCTCCTTTGTGTGTCATGAGATTTTAAAATTCTAACTTTTATCATCAATGGCTCAAGCACACCTACAAGTAGATAATCAAGTAATTTTTTTATATCCAAATTACTTTGGATCCAATGGCGTTAGTCCAAAAATTTTTAGTCCCCTTAGTGAAAGGCTTGTAGCACTCTCGAATTGATCTCCCGAAATTGTCAAGAGGGTTGATTTTCGCTCTTTGATGAATTGGCTAAAACCGATAAAATAAAAAACAAATTGCACAAGGATTTTAGAGTGATTCGACTACCAAACCGAGTCTACATCCACTACCTTAGCACATCAATAAGGATTTACCAATTCACTATGAATTCTTCCATTTTCATAGGCTCAAGAGGAAACCTTTACAACCCTATCTTTTGCTGGCTAAGATAAAACCACTCTAGATTTTACTAAGCCTAAACTAGAATCTCTCATTTTACAAGGTAACTGTGTAAACAAGATAAACCTCCCTATCTGGATGTTTACAGAGATTAAAGCTCACAAGAAAGAGTAAAAAGATAAACAATTGAAGCACTCTCTAAACTATGTACAAGAGAAATGAAGAAATATGATTTAGACTCAAATTCTCTTTATCATCTTGCTTGGATATGTTCTCTCTCCATCTTCAAGTGTCCCAATCTTGCTTTTATAGTGTGAAATGGTATTCTAGCCGTTTATGGCCGTTGGGGATGTTTTGGAGCCGTTGGAAGCCATTAAAATTGAGCATTAAATGTTCACCTGCACAGAGGTTTTGAAACCATTGTAGGGGTTTCGAAACCTTAAGGGTTTTTAAATGAAAAACTAGCCATTACTAGCAGTTATAGGGGTCTGGTATAGAAACCAGGCATGTGGGTTTCAAAACCTAATAGGGGGTTTCGAAACATGTTTCCCAGGTTCGGTTTTCAGGCCTTACTGTCTCACTGGTTTCGAAAAAACTTGTAAAACCTGCTAAAATTTGACTTTAAAAGATATATTCGATATAGGAATAAATTCAAAATATTTTAAACATATTTTTCAAGCTTTGTGGACTTTGGATTATTTTTGAAATATGTTTAAGTCCAATAACATTTTTCAACTTGTTATATCAAAATCTTTATCTCAACACTTAGGAATCTATTTTACAATTTCATCATTTTTCTTTGAAACAATGAGTCCTTTTGGGACCTAAATATTTTTAACAATTTTACCATTTACAAATCTAGGGGAACTAGATTGTCTAACATAAAAAATTGATTTTACAAAATTATTTTTGGAGCAATCTCCATTTTTTTCAAGGCATTTGTAAATCAATTTTTTTTCTTCTTGAACTTTTGAAAGCAAGTTTTATAAATCAAAAATCTTTTTCTCAAAGTTTTCAAACCTTGATTCAAGTTTGAAATTAGTTTTGGAAAGCAAATCATTTTTTATTTTTATTTTTGAAATCAATTTTTTGTTTTTCAAAAATAAAACCTTAAATTCCAAAACTAAATCATCATAAGCACCTTGTAATTCATCAAATGTATATGAAATTGAAGTAGATGAATTAGAAATTACCCTTGAATCTTCTTTGATGGCCATGAGACAAAGGTTGGCTACCTCATCATCGATAGAGTCTTCTTCATCACTCTATGTAGCCACAAATGCATTCTTCTTATGGCTTGATCCATTCTTCTTAAAATGAGGGCAATCATACTTGGTGTACCCCGACTTCTTGCATTCGAAGCATATAATGTGATCCATCATCTTCATCCTCGATTCTTATATTGATTCTTTATTTTCTTGCTTCATGAATCAGGTGAATTTCTTGAAGAGCTTGACCATCTCTTCTTCTTCTTCTTCTTCTTCTTCTTATTCTTTATTTTTACTCTCCTATTTACTTGATTCTTCTTTAATTCTCGAGGAGGATTTAAGAGTAATATTCGAGTCTTCAATCCCTTGCTCTACTTTATTCTTCCTCTTTGATATTATCATTTTATGGGTTAGCAAAGATCCCATAAGCTCATCAAGTTTGAGCTCTTTCAAGTTCTTTTCTTCAATGATTGCCGTCTTCTTGGAATCCCATGACCCAGGAAGTAAGCAAATCAACTTCCTCACAAGCTTGTCTTCTAGGATTATCTCTCAAATCCTTTAAGCTTGTTGACGATGGTGGAGAACCGATCGAACATAGCTTTGATGTCTTCTTCTGGGTTCATCTTGAAGTTTTTATAGTTGAGGTTGAGAAGTCCAATCTTGGTTTCCTTTACCTCATTTGTATCTTCATATGTGACTTCTAGTTTGTCCCATACTTCCTTGGCATTTTCACAATAAGAGGTATTTGAATACTCTTTCGGACCAAGTGCACAAAAGAGAATATGTAAGGCCTTTGCATTGAGCTTCATCTTCTTGTGATCTTCCGCACTACATTATGCCTTCCTTCTTTGTGGAACGAATAAGCCATCAAAAATGATATCCCAAAGATGATAGTCATTGGCTTTCATAAAGAAAATCATCATATTCTTCCAATAAGAGTAGTTGGCACTGTTGAAGTAAGAAAACTTATCGATGGATTGCGCCATGATCTCTGGTTGATGTAGAATGGTTGAGCACTTCATGGATCGACTTTAGGATGTTAATTTGGCATAGAGACGAAGCTCTGATACTAATTGTTGGGAGGCTCGCACGATCAACTGAGATAGCCAAGAGGGGGTGGATTGGATTTGGGTAAACTTCACCGGAGGTCCCTTTTGTTTAGGCCGTGTTCTATTTTGGTCACTCATTTTGAAAAAAAGGTTACTCTTGCCACTTACGTTTTCGATTTGTTTTATTTTGGTCATTGTGCCGTTAACACACGTTAGTTTGATGATGTGGCACGTTAGTCAAAAAGGGTTAATTTCTAATTTGACCCCTAAACTTTAAACAAAATATTAATTTGACCCCTAAACTCTCATAACCTCACTTTTATGCATTGTTATCATGTCACTGGACGTGACGATTATAACAAATCTGTACTATTCTTTTTTTTTTTGTAATATGCATGTCCATCTTATGATCTATGTTCGGGATGCGAGGCTGTCCCTCCCAACAATATCGTCTTCATTCTTCATCTTGGATATCTATTCATAAATGGATATTCTTGTTAACTATGGTGGGTTGGGTTGGAACCGAAAACATACATTCGAGCTTGTGCCGGATGGTGCAGAAGCTGGTGAATATATTGAAGCAGATGGATCCCTGAGACCCTTTCTGAATCTAGATCACTGATTTTCTGTTAGACAAACAGTGGGTATTTTCTTGATTATGTCCTACTGGTACTGCCTGAAATCTAATCTAATCAAAGTTCTAGTTTTTCTCGCGTCACTTGCAACTTATATTATTAAGTCGCAATTTATATGCTGCTCAATTTCGTCTTATTAACATGTACAAATAAATGATACAACATGCAGAGTGGCACAACTCTAGGGTAGTTGTGTTCACTTTGCTGCATGCTTTAGAAAATGAATTTAGTTGGAAGAATTGATGTCGAGAGTGAAAAGAAAGGGAATATAGAGAAAGATTTCAATCTTCAAACATTGCATGAAAATGGAAAAATATTCATCGACTTATGGTGACAGTGTTATTTTGAGGATTAATCCATTCCTACACGCAAGTGAAGTCCTAAGGATGTTCAGAGGTGGTTTAAAATCTATGATGCCCTGCCTTTCTGACTATGCTTTCTGTATAGAAACCAACTTATATTTATGTTCTGATCATTATGCTTCACCTTTACCATCGCTTATAAATTTTATTACTTGATTTACGTATACATGCTTGTTATTAGATCAATATGTGAGATTTCAAAATTGTTGGCTTGAGTTTTTGTTTAAATTGCACCAACCATATCTTAAACAAAAGACTTGAATCATATGCCATCTCCCTACCATTGGCAGATACAATATGGGCGTAATACCAACCAGGAAAAACTTGGCTCTATGTGATCGGTTATCAGTACCATCTTTCTGCAGGTAAGAAAATACTTATGCAAATGCATAATCAATTGACATTGAATGCTCATAGTCATATGAGTACATACAACAATTGGTAAAAAGACTGATAGTATTAGTGGTAATGGTGTTTTATTTGACCAAAAATTTATTCCACTGCAAGAATTTTCTTTTGCACATAACTATGGCAATAGATGGAAGTGGTTCATGTGTGTTGCTCTCTGTTATATTCTTTGCTTGCAGGCGTAGGCTCTCAACTGTCTTGGTGCACCTAAAGTTTGCAGAGCACTTAAAGGAAGCAGTCACGTATATTGAGCAGGGACATATTCGAGTTGGTCCGGACACAGTGACAAACCCGGCATTCCTCGTGACAAGGAACATGGAAGACCTCATTACATGGGTAGACACATTCAAGATATGCAGGAAGGTGTTGGAATACAATGAGAGAGTTAGGGGTTAAATTAATATTTTGTTTAAAGTTCAGAAGTCAAATTAGAAATTAACCCTTTTGACTAACGTGCCACATCATCAAACTAATGGGTGTTAACGGCACAATGACCAAAATAAAACAGATCGGAAACGTAAGTGGCAAGAATAACCTTTTTTTCAAAATAAGTGACCAAAATAAAACATAACCCAAACAAAAGGGAACTCCGGTGAAGTTTACCCATTGGATTTTTGCTTTGGTGGATGAATGGCTAAGAATAAAAATTGAGACACGATAATTTATAGTGGTTCGACTTCTAAACCAAGTCTACCTCCACTACCTTAGCTATCCACACTAAGAATTTTCTAAAAATTCACTAATTTATCTTTTCTTTTTCTGGGATCAAAAAGATAACCCTCACAACCAAGACTTATACCCTAAAGTCTTGAATACACTTGTAACAAGAGAAAAACAAAAGAGCAAACAAAGAAAACCCTTACAAGGCAAATATGTTTGCAAGTTAAGCTTACACCCAAAAACCTAAACACTTAAGCAAATGTGGCAATTTGGCTCACTAGTATTTCCTACAAGAAATATGACATTTTTAACACAAAACTAGATTTCTCAGTACATGAATGTTGGTAGTTGATTCCTTGTTCTTGGATGACTGCTTGATTGAGTCTTTTAAACTCTCTAAGGAGTTTATGGCCGTTACTAGCCGTTGGGGTTGATTTGAAACCGTTGGGGACTTTAATTCCAGCATTTAATACACTTCTGGAGCAGGGCGTATCGGTACACGAGCTTGGGTATCAGTACCTGCCTCAAAGAAGAAAGAGTAAATGGGCAATAAATACACTGGATATCGGTACTCGATACATGTACATCGGTACTTACCCTAGGGTATCGGTACGGTTGAAGTCGTACCGGTACTAAATTTGGCTAATGGAATTTGCCAAAACTTAGGGACAAAGGGGTGTATCGGTACTCGAAAATCTGTATTGGTACGAGCACTCTTGGTATTGCTACGAGTCTAACTGTACCGGTACTCAGAGCCTTTTTTGACACTTTGGTTGTTTAAAATCATTTAAGACATGTCAAAAACCATTTGAAAACATTTCAAACATATTTTTCAAGTTTATGGACTTTTGAAATATTTTTGCAAATTAGTTTAAGTTCTAAAATATTTTTCTTTTAGTTATATCAAAATCAAATATCTCAACACAATATTTATGACAAGAGATTGCTTTCTGATCCTAACTGTTTATGGTGCTCTAACGTGAATGAAGATGGAATTCATGTCATCCGTGACTGTGCTTCAGCAAGTGAGGTTTGGTCTTTTAGGGTGTGTTTGGCCCACTCATGTCAATCATTTTTCGTTTTTTTGACTGCCTTCAGTGGCTTTTTGTCAACACGGTGAAAGGAAAATATTCTGAAATTCTTGTCACGAACTGGGCCCTTTGGTTCTCAAGGAATAAACGTGTGCATGAAGGCATTTTTCAAAGAAAAGAGGAGATTGTTTCCTTTATTAGATCTTATTGTTTGGAATTTGCGTCTTCTACTTTACGACTCCAAGGACAAATCCCAACTTTGCCTTCCCATTGGCGCTCTCCTCCACCGGATTTTGTGAAAGCTAATTTTGATTTGAGTTTCATTTCTGGAAAAAATGAATCAAGCTCGGGGGTAGTTATCCTAGACAGCTTTGGCAATGTTTTAGGTGCTTGATGTAGAAGAAACTCTAATGTCTCCTACTGCTTTGCGGCGAAAGCAATCGCTGCGTTCCATGCAGTGAAGCTGGTTGTGGACATGGGCTTCTCGAATGTAATTGTTGAGGGCGATGCACTCACTGTAATTAAGAAATTGCAAAGCTCAAAGCCTGACCTCTCAGAAATTAGTGTGATCATCTCTAGGAGCCTTTCAGCTTGCGAGTTTCGGTTTATTCCAATATTGGGTAACCAAGTAGCTCATTTTATCTCAAAGTTTGAGTTGTCTTCTTCGACGAATCGATTCTGGGTTGAAGAAGTTCCTGCGGACGTTGTTTCCTGGGTGGACTCCAATCATCGATGGTGCGATTCTATGCGAGTGTGTTTCTTCGTTTTTGGCTGAGGGCTTATGATCCATGGTTGCCCTTCTTTCCTCAACAGAATGCTCGTATTTTCTCTTGACGCTTCTCTCCTTGAAGCTTTGTTTTGAGGAATTGTTCGCCTGGTCTGATGTTGTTCATTTACAGAGATTGTTTTTTTTTTTTTCTGTTTTTCTTCAGGTGCCCTTTGCTGCCCATCTTTTGTCTGTGTCCCTATGGGCACGTTCTGCTTTTGACTTTCCTCTTTTTGTATTTTGGTTTTGATAAATAAATTCCAGTCGGTATTTTCAGTTAAAAAAAATTCAAATCTAAACGTTTTGAAATGAAACAAACTGAATTCCAAGGTTTGGCTCACAATAAACATTTTATAATAATCAATTTAGATTAGGTGGTAATAGATAAGAAACAAATAATTATATAAGAAAATATACAACTTTCTTAAATTTGAAGACTTTTAAACTTAAAAACGAAAACACACGGTTAGTAACTTTTTTATATACTATAGGCTTAAAAGAAAAAGAATGCCCAAATAATACATTTTTTAAACTTTAGGTGCCTAAAGTATTTTTAAAAAAATAAGAGCCTAAAATTTCAACCATTATAATTTTAGGTGCATGGTAGTTAATTGCCATTAAAAAGCCGTTAACCAATCAAAATATGACATATGACATGTTTATTTTATTTTTTTCAAAATAAAAATTTAAAACAAATTTTTACACCAAAAATTTAATTTTTCAAAAATCTCGAAAATTTTTAATTCTTATAAAACAATCCTAAAATCCCTAAATTTTTTCAAACTCAAACCCTCAAATAGGCATTGTTTTCGCCACCGATCGTCGCCCCTATGCATACCCCTTTGGTCACCGGACCTAGCTGGTCGTTTCCTCCATCATGACATCGTCAGAAATAATGAACGACATGACAATCGAACGTCGAACGCGAAATCGACGTTCGACTTCCATGTCGTTCGTCGTTTCTGGCAACACCGTGATGAGGAAAACGACCGGTTAGGTTCGATGACCAAAGGGATATGCTCAGATATGGCGATCTGGAGTGGAAGCGGTATCAATTTGGGGGTTTGGGAAATTTTAGGGATTTTAGGACTGTTTTATAAAAGTTGAAAAATTTTGGGATTTTTTTAAAAATTAAAAATTTTACTTTTTTTCTTTAAAAGAATTAAAAAAACTAATTATTGTCACGTGTCAAACATTGATTCGTTAATAAATTTTTTTAACTACTAGGCACCTAAAATTGTAACTATGTAAACTTTAAGCACATATTTTTAGCAAAAAATACTTTAAGCGCCTATTTTTCATTTAAGCCTATATAAAAAAATCTAACTAGCAGAAAAATTATTAGATGGATGCAATTCATCACGTCATCCGTGGTCCAGTTGATAAGGCCTTCCATCTCATTTTAACTTCCAAATAATTAAAAATTATATAATGGGCCTGACTTACATAAGCCATAGTCCCATATAACAAAAATCACCTAATTCACCATTATTTTCTCCTATCATTTTTTTTTCAACCAATGAATCTTCACTAATTTTTTCTTATGTCATTTTAAAAATGATGTTTTAGAAATTATTATATTATTGGATTAATGACATAAAAATAGTGGTGAAGTGGATAATTTTTATTGGATGATATTATAGCTGATGAAGTAAGCTAAACTTATGATATAATTTCTCTAAATAATTACCTAATTTTTATATGTAGTAAAAAAATAATTTTTTTAGAATAACTTGAGAGATGAAGATTCAGTTTGGAAAAAAAAAACCTGACGTGTTGAGCACCTAATAATTTTTCCAACTGGCTTGAAAGTATTCTATTTAGAGTTTATTTCTCCTTTGTTGCCATTCTCTCTTTCCTTTGTGGGTATCGCTTAAATTTCAGATGCCAAAAGAAACAACGTCAACATTGAATCCGAAATGCCGGTTCTCTCCGAAAGCTCCAATTCCTCGGCGCGGTTCTTGGCGGAAAACTCCGAGGCGGAGCGAAGGCTTCGGGAGGCGGAGCGACGGCTTCGGGAAGCCATGGAGGAGCTCCATAGACATCAGAGGACGGCGACGTGTGGCGATTGCCCGCCGTGTGACCACGCCGATGACTCATGCGTGGCCAACGCCATTGGCAATCTTTGCCAAAGCTTTCTTATGGTGTTAGAGTAGGTATCGGGATTCTTCTTCGCGGTTTCAAGCTCGTCAGAAGAAAGTCTTACTCCTCGCTCCTTGATCTCAAGGTTAGGGTTATTTTTTTCATGTCAGTTTCATAAAAAGGTTTTCTTTTGACTTGGTTGTTTTGTAAATTCTAAAATGTTTACTGGAAATGTATTTGTATTTCCTTTCATCTATGTACACTGTCTTCGTTGAAGGTTTGAATTCCTTCACTCTCGTATTCTTAGTTAGTAGATTAAAAAGAACTACCCTTTTCGATTAAATTTTGGGCGAAATTACTGGGATTTTTGGTTCTATGATTTGTCTTTGCTAGGAATTATCAATGTAAGAATGTTTGGAATGTGATATTAACCATGTTGAATCTGGTCTTCCAGCAACTTGTCTCAGAGAAAGATTTGATTGTGAGAGAGGAAGCATGCCGCATTGGTTTACTTTTTGGTGGATTCACCGGTTCATACCATGCGCTTCGATGCTTACTGAGAAAATGGAGAAAGAAAGAGACACCGATGAATGCGTAAGTTTGCTGTAAATGGCTGATTTGCATTGGATGAGTATCTCGCTGTGTAATGGTTAGTTGAAATTATTGACCACTTTTGATGCATGCCTTTTCCCTATCTCATTTTTGACATTGTTTAAGGTGGTAATGGAACAGAATTTTAGCAGGTTCCATTGCAGGGTTGTCTATTTTAGCTTTAGATGATTCAAATCGAAGGCGAACACTTGCATTGTATCTTTTGGCTAGAGTAGCTCAGGTAAATGAATGCATTTTTAAATAGTAAATTTTGCAAAGCAATTTGACAATGTAGGTTCTAGTTCCCTTTTGTACTGTCTCATGTTTTGCTTTACTCTTCAGTGTGCTTATAATTCTGCAAAGTCAAAAAATAAGTTTCACTTACGGGAAAGCCATTGGAGGCATGGAGACTCTCTGCTCTTTTCTTTAGCTTGCGCTCAGGTAATATAAAGTTCATATTGATTTTTGTGTCTAGATGTTTGGACCAGATATTTTTCTTTGTACATCAGTTGATGATGATAAAACATTCATAACGCTGGGAATTGCTCAGTTTGGTGAGTAAAAGGTGCCAAAGAGAAGCTTAAGCTAAATTCCAGAGAAATACCACTAAACATAACTTTTTTATACTTAACATTCTGGAATTATGTGCACTTCCAATTCATTTTTTCAGAGTGTATTTTTTCCAATTTAAAAGTTCATACTAAGGGAAGATTTCTATTGTCTATCAAATTGGAGTTTGCTTCTGAGGTTAAAAAGGATTGGAGAATTTATTGTGCATTCATTTATTTTCATTTAGTAGGGTTTGGTCAATGTAGTTGCTTCATCCAATTTTACTGATTGATGCTTATACCAGGTTATGTACACCTTTGTGATGCGTCCTGTGAGCTTGCCCAAATCATATAGTGATTTTATTCAGAAGACTGGCCCTGTTGCTGCTCCTGTATATAAGGCTGTTAAGGAGAACTGTAGAGGTGGGCCAGTGGATGTTGCATCTATATCAGCCTACTTAAATAGCCGAAGGAGGTCCAATAATGTGAAGCTGGGAGAGTTCCCGTCAATTATTCCTTGTTCTGTTATTCATCCAGACACAAATTCTTGTGTAGCGCACAATGCCAAGGCAGCATCAGCTACATTCAGGAAAACATTCCCTCTATACTTCTCTTTGACTTTTGTGCCATTCGTTGTTCTGCATCTACAAAAGGTATATCTTGCATTACATATTGATTTTCCTTTCTTCATCCATGAATGTGGAGGGACCTTGGAGTTGGGTTTTGCTTTTGAGCTTTCTTCATGTGCTTCTTATAACAAAGAAGCAAACAATGAAATGATGCATTTTGAGCACTATATCAAAGAAGCAAACAAAACAAGACACAAATGGGCTTAGCATTCTGTGTGTGCTTTACTTTTTGGCCAAATATATATGTGTGTGCACGTGTGTACTTTATTAAAAAAATGAAACAATTTTTCTGAAAAATAAAATCTGGTTTAGTAAAAATTACATTACTGAAGTGTAATGTCAATCTGCTTTGCCAAAATCTGGTTTAGTAAATTTTGGGGTATGAAGGGGGAATGATGGGTTTTATTCTCTGTTAATCTTCCTATAGTCAGATTAAAAGCTGTTATGCCAGGTAAAATTGAAGAATCAATTGACATTTTATCCTTTTGTAATCGAGACAATATTTCTTGTAGTTTATTTTGCAGGTTTCTGTAGCTCCACTTGAGCAGATATTACACACACACACACACAGAGAGAGAGAGAGAGAGAGAGAGAGATTCTTGCGATGCATAAATGCCATTACAATGAGATTTCATTTTTGGAATTGATCCTTTGTTTTTTCTTTTGTTTGTTTATTTTGCTTTATCATGATACGGTTCTAGTTTATGGATACCCCTGTGCGTGCCTGTTGGCTTGCTGTTAAAGGTGCTGTTCAATCAACATCTTTCTTGTCTGCATTTGTCGGAATTTTTCAGGTTGCTAGTTTTTTTTTCTCATTCACTCTTTCCTGATTATAAAATCAGGGTATTATATGCTCCTTGAACATTTTTCTTGTGCAATTCAAGGCTGTTATATGCTTGCATAGAAAGATTGCATCGAAAGACCATAAGCTAGTATATTGGGTTGCTGGTGCTTTATCGGGTCTTTCTATATTACTAGAGAAAAAAACTAGACGTGGCGAACTTGCTCTCTATGTTCTTCCACGAGCTGGAGAATCATGGTGGAATATTTTAGTATACCGACACCTGCTTCCCGATGTTAAAAATGCTGAGGTAGTTTTCTTTCTCATGAGAACTTCTATGTTGCCTGGTCTGAAAATTTGTGCCCATAGTTTGAGATTGATAACCAACTTTGTTCTCGATATATATACTTGCTTCATTACTCTGTTACCCGAGTCGATTGTTTTTGTATAAATTTGGTTCCTTACTTGATGCTTCCAAACTGTTACAGGTGGCCTTATTTTGTGATTGCATGGGAGGAATCATGTACTTGTAAGTTATCCAAGAAGTGTTAGAGCTTGAGGGGAGTGTAAGTTGATAAGAAGTGTTTGAGCTTAATTTAATGTGTAATTAGAGTTTATTTCTAAGTCAGTAGTTTAGATTTACTAGAAGTCTTATTTAAATTAAGGATAAATATTATTTAAATTATAGATAAAAGTATAATTTTAGTTATACTGAAACTCTGTATCAGCCTATTTAAAGGCTTATCTCATACACATTTGATTAAGAAGAATAAGAGAAAATACAGAGAAACACATTGTTCTCTGTTGAAAATATTATTTTTGTTCTATCGTTAAATTGTAGCTTTTCATATTTTATTGTTCATTGTTCACCGGCGTTCATCTTCTCCGGCCACCATGGCCCCTTTCTCACATGGTATCAGAGCCAACAACGATCCTGATGTCGTCACCACTGTTGCCATCTCTGATCTGAATCAAATTGACGATCTGATTTTTTTTAGATGCATATCATTTTTTCCCGCTGTTTTCATTAGGCTACGCTCGTTCCTTGGCTTCTCTCTCGTTGAAATCTTACATCTATGGTGAAATTTCTACTCGTTTAATTTTGTTATTTTGTTATCTATTTAATGGTTCTATCTTAGCCAATCAAAAAGAAATATGAAAAGGTTATAGTTTAGCCTTAAAAACTATTTGGTTTTATCTTAGCCATCCATTGTAAAAGATAGGGAAATATTATAGTTTAGCCTTAAAAACTATCTTGTTCTATCTCAGCCATCAATTATAAAAGATATGAGAAGAGGATCTAGTTTAGCCTTAAAAACTAGATAATATTTTTTTAGGGATTCTACATCAAAGATCCAAGTTGGAATTCTAGTTTGTGCAACTACCAGCTTGAGGGGAGTGTAGATTCCGGTGATCATTGTTGAATGGAAGCAGCTACTTAGTCCGTGAATGACAGAAAAAGCTGGAAGACATCTCAAAAGATGCAAAAACCTGAAAAAGATCATCACTGACAGAGGAAAGCTGGAAAACATCTAAGGAGGGTGCAAAAACCAATGACAACAGTAAAGTTGGTAGACATCTCAAGAATGATGCAGAAACCAGCAACATCGTTTGCAAATTTTCAACAATGGTCGTTCAAATAATAGCATGAGTATGTCCTAGCTGTTCAACTCAATGGGTCCCAAAAAAGGGGAGATTTTTTCCCTAAAAAACAACAAAGAAATATGAGTAGGGCATCACATCCAAGATCCAAGCTGGTGCTCTACTACACTCGCTCACCAGCTTGAGGGGGAGTGTAAGTTATCCAAGAAGTGTTAGAGTTTAATTTAACGTGTAATTAGAATTTATTTCTAAGTCAGTAGTTTAAATTTACTAGAAGTCTTATTTAAATTAAGGATAAATATTATTTAAATTATAGATAAAAGTATAATTTTAGTTATATTGAAACTCTGTATCAGCCTATTTAAAGGCTTATCTCATACACATTTGATTAAGAAGAATAAGAGAAAATACAAAGAAGCACATTGTTCTCTGTTGAAAATATTATTTTTGTTCTATCATTAAACTGTAGCTTTTCATATTTTATTGTTCATTGTTCACCGGCATTCATCTTCTCCGGCCACCATGGCTCCTTTCTCACAGTACTACCTAGAACATGAGCCGGATACCATGTCCCCATTCCTTAGAGGTCTAATCCGTCGCTTCTTGACTAGCAAAATAAGCAATCCTGGCCCTTCATCTAGTCGGACAGCTTCCTACGCCTACTTGCCTAACTTCGAGGCCACGAACAGGCCAAAATTTCAGGACAACCAACAAGTTGGACTTGGGACTCCAACATCTAAACAATACAACCTTTAATCCATACCGGGGCTTTAAGCACTATTTTGTTACTTATTATATCAGTTTCAGTCAACCACCCATTCTTTGCAATTTATATTCATTTTGTTGCTAAATATATTAGTAGACCATTAGACAAGATTCAATGCCTCTAAGGCATTTAACTAGAATACATGGATTTATTTGTAGTCCCGATGTGAAATCATGTGTACTCAGTAGTTCGCCATGGGAATGGTCATTGTTGTTCAAGAAACAATGAACAATGAGAAATATTATGATGATAAATGTAAAAAATTGCTCAAAAGAATGGGCCTTTTCCCTTTCAGTTTCACTCTATTCCATGGTTCATCTTGCTTAACAACAAAGTCTTTTACCTTTTTATTCAGGCTTCTCCAGGCCACTTCAAATGAGGTATAACAAGTTACATAACGAGATAGCTTTGGTCTTTCGCACCTTTTTCGGGCATTTGAAAGACGAGTAGTATTAGGATAGGTGACCTCTTGAGAAATCCTCATATTTTTGGCAACCAAACAGTGCTACATCCGAATTCTTGAGAACTAACAGGAAAATTCATCCTGTTTGGAAAGTTCATGTGCAAGTGCAGTACATTTTTTTTTTCATGAACTTCTAGTTTAGCAGCACTGGTTAATGAATCTGCAAATGTCCATTATTTTAGTTTTTCTTCTAATGTAGATCTTAGGGAACATAATATATTTCTTGTTTCATGAAATTTTATTTGGTTGGCAAAGGTGGCTGAAAGAGAGTAATTACTTCCAGGAAAGGTTACTTCTTCAATCATTATATATATGCACGTATAGATTCCTTGTTATCAGATACAACATAGTTTCACGAAATCGAAATTGGACAAAAGATTGTTTGAGGCTGCTCAGACTGGAAACATCAATTGCTGGCAGAAAATCCCTTCCTCCTTGATCAAATTGCACTTTGTTCGTCTTAAAACTCCTTGCACTTGGCTTATACTGCTAGCCACATCGACCTTTTCAAGGAGATCATCAATACAAAACCCGATTCCGCAAGAAAGGTCAACCATGGTGGTTTAGCCTCATGGATGTGGCAGCAGTCAGCGGTCACATAGAGATTGTGAGCGAGCTAATAGTAGGCCGGTCTCTTTGCCAGCTCCGGTTCATGTTGTTGCCAGCAAAGGGTGAGTAAATGTGATCAATGAAATGGTTTCGGGTTGCTAAGGGTGTATCGAGGACTCAACTCTTCAAACAAAACTCCGTTACACCTTGCTGTTAGGTGCAGTCAGTTTGAAGCTGTTGGTGCATTGGATTAAAGATCTGGAGAAGGAACATGTATTTAACATGAAAGATGAGCCTCACAACCTTGGTTGGGGGGGACAATGGAAGGTAGGCATGGCATCCCTTTTCCTTGCACATCTTTAATCTTCATTGAAAAGATTAAATAAGAACAAAAAGGATGTAAATCATCATTGCAGGTTATAGTATTGTTACTTGAAAACAAAAGTTTAGGCTTGTTGAATGCAATTGCTGTTGATGAAAATAATCTATCTGCCCTGATATGTTGATGCTCCCAAGTGAACTGGCATAGAGAAATCGTGGACGTCTTCGCGATACAAATTATTTTTAGGGGGTGTAAAATTAAACTATAAATAGATGGAGTTGCATTTTGTCTCTCGGCGCTGTTCAACTCGGTAGGTTTCACGATCTCGATCCAAATCCTTACGAGCAAATTCCCGTTGCAGTTCAAGCTCGAAGTGTGTACGTTGGCCATGTTTTCACCAGAATGCATATAGAGAGGATTATAGAATTTACAAAGGAAAAAGTCCATTGGATCATTTGAATTCCATACAATTGCCACATTGTTGTATCTGATATCGTATAAGCCTTTTCTTTGTGGGATAATTTTCGGGGCGGGGTCTGGTTGCTAGGGTTCTAACCCGAGCTATCATGCTTCACAAGCCTCTTGCAAAAGTTCATTATTACATATTCTACTAACAAGGATGGACCTACAGAATGCTTAAAAATTCTATATAATTTAGAAATTTGCTATGTATTTCCTACTGAAAATCTATTTTCGCCCCCTCTAAATATTTTATAAGTTTACCCCCATAGAATTTTATAGGTTCGCCCCCTCTAACATAAAGTTTTGTGTCCATTCCTGCTAAGAAATATTGTAAGTAATATAGCATGCCTTGTTATCAGTTCTGTTTTTTTAACTATCAACAAGTTAAGAGGTTTGACCATAAGAACGATCAATTGCTTCAACTACACGCATCAAGAGCCTGTGCAGCCATTGCATCATCGAAGATAAAACATGACTGACTTGTCATCTGAAGTTCATTACTGGTTTCAATTATCAACAACAAGAAAAATTTTCCCTTCTTCTCTGGCAATTATGCTAAGCCATGCCCATATTTACATATAGTTTCTCTCCAAACTTCATTAACCCTATGTATAAACAAGAAAACAATGTATCAAGAGTGCAATGCTTTCTCCACTAAGAAAAAGATGAAGTGTAACCAATGTGTCCCAAATCAAAAAGGAAGATATTGTGTAAGAAAAGAGTAATGACTACTGTTCCAAGGTTACTAGCAAAACCCCTGTTAACAAATACAAAGGGAAAATGTTTATGACGGTCTATGAGGACCTAACAACAAGTTCCATATCCACAACTTTCACAAATAACAGATAAAGTAAGATAAACAATGGATATAAAGAGGTTGAAGAGATTTCATCTTTGATCGGAAGATTTACATATTTTATATGTTTTATTACCAATCTTACACTTAATGCCAATAATTTTACTTGTAAAAATATGACTCTGTAAGGAACCTTTAAAGCCGGATGACTTTGTTTAGATAAACAATGGATATACCACAAGAGGTTGAAGAGATTTCATCTTTGATCGGAAGATTTACATATTTTATATGTTTTATTACCAATCTTACACTTAATGCCAATAAATTTACTTGTAAAAATACGACTCTGTAAGGAACCTCTAAAGCCGGATAACTTTGTTTCTTCCTCGACCACTTTTTTAAGGGAACCGCTAATGTCCCCTAGTGCCCAAGCCAAGGATATATGAGGCTTCGGGTCCTGTAGATTTACAAACAATATGATATAAGATCATAGCTCTGAATCTTATGAAGTATTGGTTGGACTAGGCAATTAATTTATTGCAGCCCAAACCTTATAGAACTCCGGAAGACTGTGAAGCTTGTAAACCTCATTAACAGCCTGAATTTGCTTAGTTATCTGAGAATTAATTGCAACGAAGTAAATACCATATTTTTAAAAAAAATGAAAGTACAGTAGAATATAGAACAAAAAGAAACAAAACTGCAAGATGAGTATGCTGATTTGGTCTACAAAAGACAGCCATCCTAATCAAAGCAGAGATAAATATCCAAACTGTATGACAGAGCGGTGCAAGTAAACATGATAAATTCTTACTCCAACTGAAGCATCAACCTCTAAATTTTTATGCCACTTTTAGACAACCACTTCTCAGTTCTCACTTTAGTATGTTAATACTACAAAAATTTATAAATAAGTTATAGTGCACATTTAGAAGCAAAATAATACTTGCAACCATGTTTCTGGTACAAGCTCATGAATTGTATTGTAAAACATCATGATGCATGATAAGCTAACTGCAGTAAATAACATCTTGAAAGGCAACAAATAGACAAAAATAGTTGTATTAACATGTTATCTCCTAAAATGTAAAAACATATATGTATATAGCAAGTAATTAGTCATCGTTCGAATGATGATATTAGAATGTATAGTGTAACATCAAAGGTAAATTTGCATATGGAAAGGAATATCATCTATGTTTACAGTTGAGAAACATAACATGGAAATCCAAGCATTCTTCTATCCAAAATGAAATAAGCAACAAAGCTATGGTATCTTATCCTCTGTTTAATTTTCTTTTTAACTTGACATGTCTACATATCAAAGAAGGGGTTCATCAAACGGCGAAAGCGAGCTCAATATGTTAAGGAACTATCATTTCAATAAAAGAAGAAAGGAAATCCAACACACTTACCTAAGCTAACCCACCAGTAACCACTTCAAGTGAAAGAAAGGTGCGCGATTTATCATCATTGACGAAAACCTCCCATTTGTTAAAATCGATCCAATACCTACTCGCAATAAGAGAAGACCAAGACCATACTCTGGATATCAGAAGGAAGATGGAACTATGCATAAAATAAAGATCGAACTGCTTTTGAAACTGAAGCTTCTGGCGAAGCATTGCTACAATAGAGTCAATCTGGTGATATCTAATAGGAACAGCCCTTCCTAAACTTATGTGGAATTCCCTTCCCAAGGCAACTTTTTCAAGCTTATGTTCTTCTCTACACAGTACATTCAATGGAACATCAATATCCACAACAAGAAGACCGGGAACAAAGGATGAAACTTTCTTCAAAAACTGACCCATCTCTTTCTTTGAAACAGAAGGTATAAAAACTGAAATGACAGAGTAAGCAAAAGCAAAGGAATTCAGTATTATTAATGAAGAAATGTAATGTAACATTCTATTTGAACAAAATAAAGGCAGGCACCTGGAATGTAGACGTGCAAAGCATAGTTGCCTTCAACATGAGGGAAGCTTCTGACGCGGCTGGACTGACCAGTTTCCGAGAAATCCGACGACCCTTTTTGATTGTCAAGGAAAAAGAAAGAGTTGATGGGCATAAAAAAGAGGGTAAATTTCATCCAAAAAAAAAAAGAGAAAATGATAGGAAGTTGAGTGTAGATTGAATTACCAAGGGAATTGGGAGGGTGGAGGAGAGAAACAGGAGGCGGAGGGAGAAGGGACGAGTGTGCCTCCTCCGTTTGGGGTTTCGATTTGGCGGGATAGTCGGCGGAGTCGGAGTACGACGAGGTGTCACCTCCATATGTTGCTATAAGTGCTTCCATTTTCGAGCGATATGAAATCGAACGGCGGCAAAGTGATGCAAGTCGAAACATAAATATAAAGAAACGGAGAAAGAAAAGTAAGTTTTAGAGAAAACTACGAGAACAGAAAGCGAACTTTTTATTTTATAGGTTAAGGGGTACTTTTATCTTTGAATTTAACTCAAAAAATTAATTTTATTTCTCATCAAAAATACATCCAATGTGACTTTAAAATCCGCAAAATCAATTAAATTAGTCTTTTTTCCGTCAAATTCTGCGTGACGGGCTGTTAATTCTTGCGAGGTCAGTCACCCAATCAATTGAGGTGGCACATTATAAAAAAATTTAAATTTAAATTATTAATTAAAAAATAATAAATTAATTATTATAATGTGCCATGTCACCCTCTTCTCAGCATAATTCGCATACCAATTTCTCTACTACCAACCTCAATGACTCTTCCTCTCTTTTGAATCCATAATCCTTCTCTATTCTCTCGAAAAAAATTAGAACTTGAGTTGGTCTGCCAGCACGAACCAACCTATCAATGGAAGAAATAAGGGTTTTAGGACCCGCAATAGATTTGTGATTGACAAGGAGATCGTGGACAGCTTTGAAATCTTTCCTTCGACCGAAGTAATCAATGAAAAACGAAAGTTTTTATCGGTGTGTTTAAAATCGGGGTCCGAATAAAACCCAATTGTGAAACTCTAAAACAGTTCGACCAGCTTCATGGAGAGATTAAGGGTTTGGGAGATCAACAAAGGAGTTGGCTTGCTATGAGAAAAGTGAAGCTGCAGTCTTGGGATGATGGCGAGAGGATTCGAAAAAGGGTCGCTGAGGAACTCAGCCGAAAGAGATGAAGTAATCGGATTAAGGGTTTTGGGATTGGAGTTGTGCGTTGAGAAGGGTTTAGAGATTAGAAATGATAATGTGGGGAAATGGGTTGGCGTGAAACGAGGTTTGGAAGAGAGCAAAGCGTGGGGTTAAAACGGAGCAGGCGAAAAGAGGCAACGGTGAAACAGCCGACGGAATTGCAGAGATGTTAATGGCGGTGTTTTGTTCAAAAGAAAAAAAAAAAAAAAAGGTTTTAGGAAAGATGGTAAAAGGAAATCAGTGACCAGATAAAAAATTTGTGATTTTTGCGTGGCACGTTAATTTTTATTTTTAATCAATTATTTTTATTTAATATTTTTAATCAATTATTTTAATTTAATTTTTTTAATGTGCCATGCCAGCATATATATCACGTTAGTGTTTTTTTTTTCATGTCACGCGTGACATGGCACGCTAGCTAGCTGAAATCAGTGACTAGCTAGTTAGTCAAGGAGTTAATTTGATCGATTTTACGGACTTAAGGGCAATATTGGGTGCCTTTTCAGCGAGGGATGAAATTAATTTTTTAGGTCGAACTTAGGGGCAAAAGTACCCTTTAGCCTATTTAAATCGAAAAAACTTTGATACATTAATCGTGTAATTAACCTTTTATTTTTAGGGATTATAGGTTTAGTTTAGGATTAAAGTTTGGAGTTTAAGTTTTAAAGTTTAGAATTTAAGATTAGTATTTATATAATTTAGGGTGTAAAGTTTAGAGTTAGAATTTAATATTTAGATTTTTATAGTGCAAATATGCAACTTGTGTAAAATTTATTTCACAACTTGTGTATAAAAAATATTATTTCCTATTTTCCATCGATGGCAAGACCTAATTACATTTGGTATTTTAGTTCACGAAGTGTAATATTATCATTGAGAATAAGATTACCAGAATGATTTATTACCTGATACATTAGTGAGAATGTTACCTTACATTTTGTTTGGCATGAAAGTAAAATTACAGTATTTGATTGGTGATTTATAAGGTCAATGTTGCGCGTAATAAGTGCTCCGCAATTGTGCAAGTGTACACGTTGCAAGTTATAATATAAAAGATATCGTCTCCACAGGGATTGATGCCACTTCAAGAATCTAATCTCTTGCACTGTAAAAAGTAAAAGAACACAAGTAGAAGATTGTAGGAGTTTAACTAACAACTAAACTAGAAAGCAAATAAGTAAAAGAAGATGTAATCAAATGAGAGAGAATAGGCCAGATTATCGTGAGTTGAGGTGTGATAGTCGATTGGATCATCTTGGTAAAAGAGTGCAAGGGTAACTCAGTTGCCGTGGCAACTTGCGCAGCGGGGTTGCCTTGGCAACTAATCGACAGTTGCCTGGGCAACTAGCTGGGCAACTACTTGGGCGGCTGGGCAGCAACTTCAAGGTTCGGCGGAGCGTTCTTCAATGGTTTCTTCTTATCCCTAAGTCGAAACTCTAGCTATTTGTGCATGCCTTGATAATACATCCCTGCGTGAATCAAGGGTGAACAACAACCAATCTTGCGCTCTTGTCGAAATTTCTCCCCCTCTCCCTATGGAGTTGACGGCTTGGTCCTCAATTTATAGGGCTATGTCAAAGTCTTTTTTTGAAGAGGAAGTTAAGTTGGAATTAAATGTCTTTAAAGAATATAATTCTTTATTATATTTAAATTCCTTCTAGAACTTCTCCTATCTACTTGGGATTTAATTTCTCTTTAACCTCTTCATGGAAATCAAACTCCTTTAGGATTTAACTTTGCTCCACGTCATCTTGGGCTTATCTAGTCATCAATTTCGACTACCATATCATCTTATCCCTTATCGAAAATTGCCCTGGCAACTAGCTCGGCATCTCCTTCATGCATTACCCTGGCAACTGGTTCCAGCCTTGCTTTGGCAAGTAATTCTGCACACACACAAAAACACACCAAAGCAATATCTTTTTCCACAAAATTAAACAAAATATGAAATCAAGCTTGTCCACCAAGGAAACAGTGTAAATATGCATGAATGGCTAATAATGCAACTAATATGAGCCTAAGACTAGCAATAATATGAATAAAAAAGGTGACTAAAATAGTACTTTTAGACACTTAACACCCCCCAAACTCAAACTATTACTTGTCCTCAAGCAATGCAAACTAATAATCACCCGCCAAGACTTCAATTTTCACAAACTTAGCTTTGAACTTGATTTCAATTCTCAGAACCGTGGCACAAAGTATGATTGGCTTTTCATTTTCAGAAAACTTAGGAGTTACTCGGAATCAAACTATAATGCTTGTGAGTGTGTGCGAAGTTGTGTGCAAGTTGATTTTTCGGATGCTATGCAAACAAGAGGTTTTTCAAATTACTTTATTTGGTTCTTTTAAAATGTTTTAACTAGAGCCGGTTTTGGGCACCTCTAGCAATCAATTTTTAGCACATACTAGAGCCAATTTCAAGCACCTCTAGCGATCAATTTTTTTAGCACATACTAGAGCCAATTTCGGGTACCTCTAGCATTCATCCAATTTTTATTCTAATCCCCCAATTTTTTAACTATCAACCTAAGTTCGCTAGAATTCCTTAAATCAATCAAGCCACACCGTATTTATCAAGTTTAGCATCATAGTACGATTCTAAGTGTTTTCATGTTTATCCTAGAATAAAAAGTTCTATCAATTAAGTACATTGGCAAAGCCATCATCGGATATTCATCAAATCTAGGCAATTCTTGTTCCAGCAAAAGGCATGACAAGCAATTTATGTATCCTAAATGCAATACTTAAGATGAATACAACTAAACATGGTAACTAACTAATAATAATCCCCCCAAACTCGAGTGAGGCATTGCCCTCAATGCATGCAACAAAGAAAAATAAAAATAAAGAAAAGTAAAATGCAAACGAGGACTTACTCTGAGAGTTTGTCATCGTGGATGATTAGTTTCCTTTTGGTCGGTGTCTTGATTCTTTTGCTTGAACGCGGTGGTTGCTTCCTTGTTGCCGATGGTGGAATCGATCCTCGTACGGGGTTGTTCTCATCGTCCTCTTCATCAATGTCATTGGCTTTTCGCTTGGGCTTGGAAGATTTGATTGGTGCGGTCTTTGTTGGTGCACTGAAGGACTCGTCCGAATCTGAAAAATCAGACAGTGATTCAGTACGAGTTGATTCGGGCATAGGTGCTTTACCTTTGGCTTTTGCAGTGGTTGTCGGGACGTCTTTTGCTTTGGTTGCCGCGAAATCTTCAGTGTTGGTTGCTGCAGCAACTTCTTGGGCATGCGCGGTGTAGGTTGCCGCGGCATCATCTGTTGCAGTTGTCGTGGCAAGGATTTCGGCAGGAAAGATGGGGAACGGTACGCTGCTGTCCGGGTACTTTTCCAGGATGACTTGGGTGATGGCATTGTTGTGATCCTTCATGTACCACATGAACATTAGTTGTCGGTCTTCAATTTGCCTAAGGCGGTTCGCCAACGATTGTAAGAGTGTTTCAAGTTGTCTTGGGGTTGCTGGCCGAGGTGCCCGGGCATCAGTTGCTTGGGCATTAGGGGTTTTCGCGACAACTAAAGGCGTTGGGGATTTTACCGGTGCATTTCCCATTAGCTTTTGGTAGGGCCTTTTCATCAGTGGACTCACTTGGGACATGCATCTCCTTGCAAAGATTAGAAATTAAGCAAGGGAAGAAAAGAGAACCCTTGTCTTTTGTGCTACATACAAAAATCTCATCACAAATAATTTTTCCAATGTTAATGATGCGATTATGCAAGATAGAATGTATGAGCAAAAGACGAGGTGTATCAACGGTGGTATTGTGTGTTGTGGGCATTAAAGAAGTTTTAACAAACTTATTCCATAATTTTACCTCGAGCTTAAGCCAAAGGCGATTTACCGTGCCCTTGTATTTACCGTCGTTCCAATGAGTTTTGGTAGAGTGAGTTCTTGAAGCACCTTGTCGAGTTGCTTGGGCGTGAGTTGATCAACAAATGCTTGATGCTCGTCTTTCTCAATGTAGAGCCCGTAAAAGGTGTTGATGTTTTTAGGGCTTATAAGTATAGCCTTGTCACGAACAAAAACATAAGGATTATCCGGGTTAGGTGAGTGAGCATAGAATTCTCTTACCCATGAGATGTTACCCGGTTCCGATTGATGGCAAAAGATTTGCCACTTTTGATGTGTAATCCTTTCGAAGATGAATGGTTCAAGGCCGAAATCTTGATGAGAGTTGGAGTATTCAAAGCCTTATTCTTCGCAAATCTTTCGGCTTTCAAACTTGGAGTGAAATCTTTTTTGAACCACCGGTGTAGCAAACTTCTTGTATCTTGGTTCTTTGGAGGAACTTGGATGAACCAAAAATTTGATTTTGGATGCCATGGATGATCTTGGTTGTGAGTTTGGTAAAAACAAAGAAAAGAAAGCAAAAGAAACTAAAGAGTTGCAAGATGAAAAGTAGGAATAGGTTTCTTAGAAGTTAAAGGTGATGGGTTAAATAGAAAAGATAGGTAGTAAATATGGTGGGTGAGATTAATTGGAAAGAAAAAAAATAAGGGTTTTGATTTAGGGGAAGGTGACGGCTAGGGGACTTGGGGAAGGGGAAGTGTTTGGCCGGCTATGTAGGGTTTATTTAGGGTAAGTTGGAGGCTTAATATAAGCCTTAGATTTAGCCCATTAATTTCCTTGTTGAAGAAGTTTCCTTCTTGAATCAAATTCCTCTTTATCTTGAACTCTTTTCCTACAATTAAAAAAATAAATAAAATAAGGATTAAAATTAAAGATAAACTAATAAAAGAAAATAAATAAAGATGTGCAAAGAAATTCTTAAACTTAAAATTTAAAAACAATTAGATAAATATGAAAGAAAGATGTAGTCTTAATCTTAAAGAAAATAAATAAATCTATCCTAAAAAGAAAAAAATAACCGAAATTAAATAATAATAAAAAATAGTTCGAAAAAAAAATAAATAAAAAGAAAATATCGAAAGGAGAGCATGCTCATGCATCTCCTAAGGTGACCACTTCTTTGTTACGTTCCACATGGGCACCGTTGTAGTGCTTCAATCTTTGTCCGTTAACTTTGAATTCATGTTCATCAGTGATGAACTTGATTATCACGGCACCGTGGGAGAACAGTTTGACAATTTCGAATGGTCCCGACCATCTTGATTTCAGTTTTCCGGGGAAAAGTTTCAGCCGAGAATTGAATAGGAGAACTAGTTGCCCTAGCATGAATTACCGCGACAATAGTTTCTTATCATGCCATTGCTTTGTTTTCTCCTTGTAGATTCGTGCATTGTTATAGGCGAGTGCACGAAATTCTTCTATCTCGTTGAGGTCCAACAAACGCTTTTGCCTCGCAGTTTCCCAATTCATATTCACGGTCTTGATAGCCCAATATGCCTTGTGTTCGATCTCTACCGGTAGATGGCATGTTTTTCCATAGACAATTCGGAAGGGAGACATACCTAAGGGTGTTTTGAATGCAATGCGATATGCCCAAAGTGCGTCATCTAGTCTTATTGACCAATCATTCCTAGAGGGATTTACAACTTTCTCGAGTATACCCTTCAATTCCCGGTTGGAAATTTCTGCTTGCCCATTGGTTTGTGGGTGATATGCCTTGGCAATCTTGTGAGATACACCAAAGCGTTGTAACATCTTGGCGATGAGTTTGCTATCGAAGTACTTGCCTTCATCACTGATAATTGTTCTCGGCATCCCAAACCGTGTAAATATATTTTTCTGCAAGAATCGTTGCACAGTCTTGGAATCGTTGGTGGGAACTGCAGCTGCCTCAACCCATTTAGACAAGTAGTCGACGACAAGTAGAATGTAGAGGTTTCCGAATGATGATGTGAAAGGTCCCATAAAATCGATCCCCCATACATCGAACACTTCCACCTCGATAATGTTTTGGAGCGACATCTCATGTGGTCTAGAGATATTGCCTATCTTCTGGCAACGATCACATTGCTTGTAAAACTCTTGGGCATCTTTATACAGTGTTGGCCAATACAAACCGGATTGCAAAAATTTGGCCGCGGTACGTGTTCCTCCAAAATGTCATTCATAGGGTGAAGAATGGCATTGCCGAAGTACATTCTACTGCTCCTCTTCAGGGACACATTGGCGTATAACCTGATATGCACATTGTTTAAACAAAAGAGGCTCGTCCCAAAAGGAATGCTTAGCATCATGGCGGAACCGCTTCTTCCCTTGGTGAGTAAGGCCAGAAGGTAAAATACTATAAACGAGGCGTGTGCGTCTAGAGTTGCCGCAGCATGCGCGTCAAGGGTTTTCGAGGCATGCGCGTCAAGGGTTGCCGAGGCATGCACATCTGGGGTTGCCGAGGCGTGCACATTAGTGGTTGCCAATGCATATGCGCCTAGAGTTGCCGAGGCGTGCGCGTCTGGAGTTGCCGAGGCATGCGCGTCTAGGGTTGCCAAGGCATACGTGTCTGGAGTTGCCGAGGCATGCGCGTCAAGAGTTGTCGAGGCATGCGCATCCATGGTTGCCGAGGCAACTAACAGTTGCTCATCCGGGAATGCATCGCATATCTCTAAATTTGTATCCTCCTTCCTATTGCATTCTAAGCGTGATAAATGATCGGCCACTTGATTTTCTGTTCATTTCATGTCCTTAATTTCAATGTCAAACTCTTGTAAAAGCAATATCAAACGAATCAAATGAGATTTGGCATCCTTTTTAGCAAATAGATACTTAATTACCGAATGGTCCGTATAAACAATTACCTTTGTACCAATCAAATATGATCAAAACTTGTCAAATGCGAAAACTACGACTAGTAACTCTTTCTCCATTGTTTTGTAATTCACTTGAGCACTATTAAGAGTTTTACTAGCGTAGTATATCACATGAAAGGTCTTACCTGTGCATTGGCCTAGGACTGCTCCTACCGCGAAATCACTTGCATCACACATGAGCTCAAAAGGTAGCGTCCAATCTGGTGGAATGACAATGGGTGTCGAGGCAAGCTTTTCCTTTAGGGTTTCGAATGCTTGGGCGCAAGAATCATCAAAATTGAAGACTTTTATCCTGTTCAAGCAAATTGCACAAGGGTTTAGTAATTTTAGAAAAATTATGAATGAATCTCTTGTAAAAACCTGCATGTCCAAGAAAGCTTCAGATTCCTTTAACCGAACTTGGTGGGGGTAATCTCTCGATCACGTCCACCTTGGCTTTGTCTACTTCAATTCCCTTGGATGAAATCTTGTGGCTGAGCACTATTTCTTCATCTACCATAAAATGGCACTTATCCCAATTAAGGACTAAATCGGTTTCTTCACATCTTGCCAACACCTCCTCTAAATTGCTAAGGCAACTGTCGAAGTCATTACCAAAAATGGAAAAATCATCCATGAAGATCTCAAAGAAGTCTTCGACCATGTCTGAAAAGAGTGCCATCATGAATCTTTGGAAGTTCGTCGGGGCATTACACAATCTGAACGGCATCCTTCGGAAAGCATAAGTACCGTATGAGCATGTGAAGGTTGTCTTTTCTTGATCTTCTGGTGCTATGGCAATCTGATTATAACCTGAATAACCATCAAGAAAACAATAAAAATGGCTTACCTGCAAGACGGTCAAGCATTTGATCAATAAAGGGTAATGAGAAGTGATCTTTCCTAGTGGCTTTGTTTAGCTTTCGATAATCCATACAAACCCTCTAACCGGTCACAGTCCTGGTTGGAATGAGTTTATTGTTTTCATTACTTACCACTGTTATACCTCCTTTTTTCGGTACACGTTGTACAAGACTTACCCATGTACTATCGAGATAGGGTATATGATGCCGGCGTCAAGCCACTTGATGATTTCTTTCATTACAACCCCTTTTATGGCATGATTCAGTCTCCTCTGGGCCTCAATCGAAGGTTTGTGATCATCTTCCAACAAAATCTTGTGCATGCACACTGCCGGGCTAATTCCCTTCAAGTCGGCAATTGTCCACCCTATTGCCTTCTTGTGTAGCATCAATATTTTGATTAGCTTCTTTTCCTGCTCAGGCTGTAACTTAGAGGAAATAATTACTGGCAATGTATTATCGGTTCCCAAGTAAGCATATTTTAGTTGCCCTGGCAACTGTTTCAACTCAAGAATCGGTGGTTGTTTAATAGATGGCTTTTCGAGTTTACCTTCCTTACATGAGTAATCTAGTGGTTCAAAGTATGTACCTGGTCGATTGACTAACCAATTTGCCTCTTCTTGTTGTTCCTCATCAATCGGTTCTTCATACTCCTCAGGTTCCTCTTGATCGGCAATGTAGTTGCTGAGGCAACTAAATTCCTCGTCGAAGTTAAACTCTGTCGTGGCATGAAGAAGTTGGCATTCTTCTGGATCATCGGCATGCCTTAGTGTTTGGAACACATTTAGTTTAACTTGCTGGTCATTCACCCTCATTGTGAGTTCTCCCTTTTCAATATAGATCAAGGTTCTCCCTGTCGCTAAGAAGGGTCTCTCGAGAATGATAGGTGCATTTTCATCTGCTTCACAATCCAACAATAAAATCAGCGGGAAAAATAAATTTATCAACTTTTACCAGTATGTCTTCGATTTTTCCCTCTGGATGCACATAGGACCTGTCGCTAGCTGTAGCATAACTGTTGTATGTCTTGCCTTCCCGATTCCTAGTTTCTGGAAAACTGATTTAGGCATCAAGTTTATGCTTGCTCCAAGGTCACATAATGCTTTCTCTACATAGTGGTTTCCGATGGAACAAGGTATTGTGAAACTTCTGAGATCCTTCAACTTGGGTGGTGTGCAATTGTGCAACATGGCCATACATCCCTCTGTTGTGGAAACTACTTCAAACTCTCTTAGCCTTGTTCTCTTGGGCACAATGTCTTTTAGAAACTTGGCATAGTTCGGTATTTGTTCAATCGCTTCAACTAATGGCAAGTTGATGTGGACTTGCTTTAGGATATCAAGAAACTTTTTGAATTGATATTCTTCCTTTTGTTACTTCAACCTTTGTGGGAATGGTGGTGGAAGTCGGATATCTTTGAGCTTTTCATTGGTCTAGAACCTGATTGACGACATTACTAAGGCAACTGGAGTTGCCGAGGCATTGTCAACTGGGTTGCCGAGGCATGCTTATCGCTGGTTGTCGCGGTCTCCTTATCGCTGGTTGCTGAGGTATGCTTATCGCTGGTTGCCGCGGCAATTCCTGGTTCAGCATCTGAGGCTTTGCCGCTGAGTTCGTCTTGTTCTTTTTGTAGAGTTTTGTTTGATGAGCAAGCTTGAGCCTCTTTAAGTTGTTGGCCACTTCTAGTGGTGATCGCCTTACATTGATCATGGCCAGTTCCTCTTGCGACTTCAGTATCGCTAGGTAAACCTCCTTACGGTATAGTATTCAGGTTTTGAGCAAATTGTCCGACTTGATTTTCCAATAATTTGATTGCCACCTCTTGGTTTTGCAATCTCATCTCGGTCCTGTTAATAAAAGTATCAGTTCTTTTTATGAAGTTACTATTCTCAGCCATATAAGATCCAGTTTTCAACATAAAAGCATTGAGAGAATTTTCCAAAGAACTAGATGTTGTCGGTTGTTGTTGCGACAACTGTTGCCGTGACATATTCTGCTGGAAGCCCGATGCTTGTGCATTTTGATTGTTCTGGTTTAGAGCATTGTTGGGATTACTCCATGAAAAATTTGGGTGCTTCTTCCAAGCTGGTTTGTATGTATTGGACATCACATTGTTGTTCCGGTTGTAATTCCCCACATAAAAGCTGGATTCTGAATTCTGCATACATTAAGAAGAATCATGGTTACCACCACATAACTCACAAAAGGAATCCATTACCTTGACCTCCTGTGTGTTGTTTAGTTTTTGCATGTTCTGGACCATCTTGGTTAGAGTGGCCAATTGTGCCAAAATTGAGTCTGATGATCCCAGTTCATGTATTGTGGCTTGGCGTTTAACTCCTTATCTTCTAGCAGATGGGAATTGATAATCATTCTTGGCTAGCCTGTTTAGAATTTGCATTGCTTCCTCTAGCGACTTATCTAGGAGTATGCCGTTTGCCGAGGCATCTAGCATCATTCTTGTTGTTGTATTCACAGCGTTGTAAAACATTGTTACTTGTGTCCACACTGGGAATCCGTGTATGGGGCATTTGTGTAGAAGTTATCTATATCGCTCCCAAGCCTCGTACATGGATTCATCATCTGCCTGCCGAAAAGAAGTAATTTCATTACGAAGCTTATCAGTCAAGTTTGTAGGATTAAATCGAGCAAGGAAATCACGACAAAGATCGGTCCAAGATCCTATTGATCAGGCAAGAATACTATTCAACCATACTTTCGCCCTATCCCTCGGTGAATAGGGTAATAATCTTAGTCGTAAAACACCAGGGGTGACTCATTGTATTTTGAATGAATTGCAAATCTTGAGAAAAGATTTAAGATGTAGTCGTGCATCTTCAGTTGCTAAGCCGCCAAATTGACCAATTGTGTTGATCATATTGAACATCACAGGTTTCAACTTAAAGTGGCCGACTTCAATTTTAGGTGTGACAACTCCTGGATTAAGTCCTTCAAGATCATCTTCAAGATAGTCTCGAATAGTTCTGTTTCGTGCAAGAATCACTCCTCCTGCTGGAACATCCTGATTCATATTGCCGTCTTGATTAGCCATTGCTATTCTTAACCTTTGTCTTAGTCTTTGCAAGGTTCGATCGATTTATGGATCAAAGGGATATTCTGGCGTAATCGGTCTTGCCCTGGTCATATACCAATGCAAAACCAAAGTTTGTTAACCCTTTGAATCTTAAACAAGAAAAATAAAAAGTGCAAGAAAATAAAAACAAAGTTGCTATTGCCAATCCCCGACAGCGGCGCCAAAAACTTGTTGCTCGTAATAAGTGCTCCGCAATTGTGCAAGTGTACACGTCGCAAGTTATAGTGTAGAAGATATCGTCTCCACAGGGATTGGTGTCACTTCAAGAATCTAATCCCTTGCACTGCAAAAAGTAAAAGAACACAAGTAGAATATTGTAGGAGTTTAACTAACAACTAAACTAGAAAGCAAATAAGTAAAAGAAGATGTAATCAAATGAGAGAGAATAGGCCAGGTTATCGTGAGTTGAAACCTGTGATGTTCAATATGATCAACACAATCTTGCGCTCCTCTTAGCCGTTGAAATCCTTAACTTATTCCTAAGCCGGATTAATCTTCACCATCAATAGATTGAATAAATACCATACTCATTCGTTTCTTGAATCTAACTCTCCCGATATTAGATAAATAGATGAAGTTACGAGATCCTCTCCCAATTCACTCGCAAATAAGAAGAAAAACCAAGAATGAGTAAACCTTGAATTGAAAGTGCAAACTCTTATTACCTAAACAAAATCATTGTTCCTCACAACCACAAAACACAATAACCTTAGCCAAAAAGATTTAGTTCATGGCTAGGTTCCAAAGAAACACAAGACAAAGAATTCCTAACATAAACCTAATTGAACAAGAAATAAAAATATGAAGAATGGTTGAAGCCTTGTCGAAATCTCTCCTTGCTCTTGTCAAAATTTCTCCCCCTCTCCCTATGGAGTTGACGGCTTGGTCATTAATTTATAGGGCTAGGTCAAAGTCTTTTTTGAGGAGGAAGTTAAGTTGGAATTAAATATCTTTAAAGAATATAATTCTTTATTATATTTAAATTCCTTCTAGAACTTCTCCTATCTTCTTGGGATTTAATTTCTCTTTAACCTCTTCATGGAAATCAAACTCCTTTGGGATTTAACTTTGCTCCACGTCATCTTGGGCTTATCTAGTCATCAATTTCGACTACCATATCATCTTATCCCTTATCGAAAATTGCCCTGACAACTAGCTCGACATCTCCTTTATGCATTGCCATGGCAACTAGTTCCAGCCTTGCTTTGGCAAGTAATTCTGCATACACACAAAAATACACCAAAGCGGTATCTTTTTCCATAAAATTAAGCAAAATATGAAATCAAGCTTGTCCACCAAGGAAATAGTGTAAATATGCATGAATGGCTAATAATGCAACTAATATGAGCCTAAGTCTAGCAATAATATGAATAAAAATGGTGACTAAAATAGTACTTTTAGACACTTAACATACCCCCAAACTCGAACTATTGCTTGTCCTCAAGCAATGCAAACTAATAATCACCCGCCAAGACTTTAATTTTCACAAACTTAGCTTTGAACTTGATTTTAATTCTCAGAACCATGGCACAAAGTATGATTGCAGAAAACTTAGGAGTTACTCGGAATCAAACTATAATGCTTTAGTGTTTGGAACACATTTAGTTTAACTTGCTGGCCATTCACCCTCATTGTGAGTTCTCCCTTTTCAACATCGATCAAGGTTCTCCCTGTCGCTAGGAAGGGTCTCCCGAGAATGATAAGTGCATTTTCATCTGCTTCACAATCCAAAACAATAAAATCAACGGGAAAAAATAAATTTATCAACTTTTACCAGTATGTCTTCGATTTTTCCCTCTGGATGCACATAGGATTTGTCGACTACCTGTAGCATAACTATTGCAGGCCTTGCCTTCCCGATTCTTAGTTTCTGGAAAACCGATTTAGGCATCAAGTTTATGATTGCTCCAAGGTCACATAATGCTTTCCCGACATAGTGGTTTCCGATGGAACAAGGTATTGTGAAACTTTCGGGATCCTTCAACTTGGGTGGCATGCGATTGTACAACATGGCCATGTATCCCTCTGTTGCAGAAACTGTTTCAAACTCTCCTAGCCTTGTTCTCTTGGGCACAATGTCTTTTAAAAACTTCGCATAGTTCGACATTTGTTCAATCTCTTCAACCAATGGCAAGTTGATGTGGACTTGCTTTAGGATATCAAGAAACTTCTTGAATTGATATTCTTGCTTTTGTCACTTCAACCTTTGTAAGAATGGTGGTGGAAGTCGGATATCTTCGATCCTTTCATTGGTTTGGAACCTGATTGACGGCATTACCGAGGCAACTAGAGTTGCCGTGACATCCTTATTGCTGGTTGTCGAGGCATGCTTATCGCTGGTTGCTGCGGCAATTCCTAGTTCAGCATCTGAGGCTTTGTCGTTGAGTTTGTCTTGCTCTTTTTGTGGAGTTTTGTTTGATGAGCGAGCTTGAGCCTCTTTAAGTTGTTGGCCACTTCTAGTGGTGATCGTCTTACATTGCTCGTGGCCAGTTCCTCTTGCGACTTCAGTATCGCTAGGTAAACCTCTTTGCGGTCTAGTATTCAGGTTTTGAGCAAATTGTCCGACTTGATTTTCCAATGATTTGATTGCTGCCTCTTGGTTTTGCAATCTCATCTCGGTCATGTTAATAAAAGCATCAGTTCTTTTTATGAAGTTACTATTCTCAGCCATATAAGATTCAGTTTTCAACATAAAAGCATTGAGAGAATTTTCCAAAGAACTAGATGTTGTCGGTTGTTGCTGTGAAAACTGTTACCGTGGCATATTTTGCTGGAATCCCGATGCTTGTGCATTCTGATTATTCTTGTTTAGAGCATTGTTGGGATTACTCCATGAAAATTTTGGGTGCTTCTTCCAAGCTGGATTGTATGTATTGGACATCACATTGTTGTTCCGGTTGTAATTCCCCACATAAAAGCTGGATTCCAGATTCTGTATACATTCAGAAAAATCATGGTTACCACCACATAACTCACAAAAGAAATCCATTACCTTGACCTCCTATGTGTTGTTTGGTTTCTGCATGTTCTGGACCATCTTGGTTAGAGTGGCCAATTATGCCGAACTTGAGTCTGATGATCCCAGTTCATGTATTGTGGCTTGGCGTTTAACTCCTCATCTTCTACTAGATGGGAATTGATAATCATTCTTGGCAAGCCTGTTTAGAATTTGCATTGCTTCCTCCGGCAACTTATCTAGGAGTATGCCGTTTGCCGAGGCATCTAGCATCATCCTTGTTGGTGTATTCACATCGTTGTAAAACATTGTTACTTGTGTCCACACTGGGAATCTGTGTATGGGGCATTTGTGTAGAAGTTCTCTATATTGCTCCCAAGCCTCGTACATGAATTCATCATCTGCCTGCCGAAAAGAAGTAATTTCGTTACGAAGCTTATCAGTCAAGTTTGTAGGATTAAATCGAGCAAGGAAATCACGATAAAGATCGGTCTAAGATCCTATTGATCCGGCAGAAATACTATTCAACCATGTTTTCGCCCTATCCCTCTGTGAATAGGGGAACAATCTTAGTCGTAAAATATCAGGGGTGACTCATTGTATTTTGAATGAATTGCAAATCTCGAGGAAAGATTTAAGATGTTGTCGTGCATCTTCAGTTGCTGAGCCGCCAAATTGACCAATTGTGTTGATCATATTGAACATCACCGGTTTCAACTCAAAGTGGTCGGCTTCAATTTCAGGCGTGACAACTCCTGGATTAAGTCCTTCAAGATCTTCTTCAAGATAGTCTGGAATAGTTCTGTTTCATGCAAGAATCACTCCTCCTACTGGAATATCCCGATTCATATTGCCGTCTTGATTAGCCATTGCTATTCTTAACCTTCGTCTGAATCTTTGCAAGGTTCGTTCAATTTCTGGATCAAAGGAATATTCTGGTGTAATCGGTCTCGCCCTGGTCATATACCAATGCAAAACCAAAGTTTGTTAACCCTTTGAATCTTAAACAAGAAAAATAAAAAGTGCAAGAAAATAAAAACAAAGTTGCTATTGCCAATCCCCAGCAACGGCGCCAAAAACTTGTTGCGCGTAATAAGTGCTCTGCAATTGTGCAAGTGTACACGTCGCAAGTTATAGTATAAAAGATATCGTCTCCATAGGGATTGGTGCCACTTCAAGAATCTAATCTCTTGCACTGTAAAAAGTAAAAGAACACAAGTAGAAGATTGTAGGAGTTTAACTAACAACTAAACTAGAAAGTAAACAAGTAAAAGAAGATGTAATCATATGAGAGAGAATAGGCCAGGTTATCGTGAGTTGAGGTGTGATAGCCGATTGGATCGTCTTGGTAAAAGAGTGCAAGGGCAACTCAGTTGTCGTGGCAACTTGCGCAGCGGGGTTGCCTTGGCAATTAATCGACGGTTGCCTGGGCAACTAGCTGGGCAACTACTTGGGCGGCTGGGCAGCAACTTCAAGGTTCGGCGGAGCGTTCTTCAATGGTTTCTTCTTATCCCTAAGTCGAAACTCTAGCTATTTGTGCATGCCTTGATAATACATCCCTGCGTGAATCAAGGGTGAACAACAACCAATCTTGCGCTCCTCTTAGCCGTTGAAATCCTTAACTTATTTCTAAGCCGGATTAATCTTCACCATCAATAGATTGAATAAAGATCATACCCATTCATTTCTTGAATCTAACTCTCCCGATATTAGATAAATAGATGAAATTACGAGATCCTCTCCCAATTCACTTGCAAACAAGAAGAAAAACCAAGCATGAGTAAACCTTGAATTGAAAGTGCAAACTCTTATTACCTAAACAAAATCATTGTTTCTCACAACTACAAAACACAATAACCTTAGCCAAAAAGATTTAGTTCATGGCTAGGTTCCAAAGAAACACAAGACAAAGAATTCCTAACATAAACCTAATTAAACAAGAAAGAAAAAGATGAAGAATGGTTGAAACCTTGTCGAAATCTCTCCTTGCTCTTGTCGAAATTTCTCCCCCCTCTCCCTATGGAGTTGACGGCTTGGTCCTCAATTTATAGGGCTAGGTAAAAGTCTTTTTTTGAGGAGGAAGTTAAGTTGGAATTAAATATCTTTAATGAATATAATTCTTTATTATATTTAAATTCCTTCTAGAACTTCTCCTATCTTCTTGGGATTTCCTCTTCATGGAAATCAAACTCCTTTGGGATTTAACTTTGTTCCACGTCATCTTGGGCTTATCTAGTCATCAGTTTCGACTACCATATCATCTTATCCCTTATCAAAAATTGCCCTGGCAACTAGCTCGGCATCTCCTTCATGCATTGCCCTGGCAACTGGTTCCAGCCTTGCTTTGGCAAGTAATTCTGCACACACACAAAAAACACACCAAAGCAATATCTTTTTCCACAAAATTAAGCAAAATATGAAATCAAGCTTGTCCACCAAGGAAACAGTGTAAATATGCATGAATGGCTAATAATGCAACTAATATGAGCCTAAGTTTAACAATAATATGAATAAAAATGGTGACAAATAGTACTTTTAGACACTTAACAGTCATCAGAATGCTTATTTTGTAAAATTATCTTTGTAATAGATTTTCTTTCTAACGAGACGAATTTTTCAACATAAGTGAAAATATTTACATGAAAATTCATAGGAAATATATTTTTATTATTTTTAAATATATATTTTTCTTTTATAAATCATTACACAAATAATTTAATATATTTTTAATGTTATTGTACAATATTATATATCGAATATATTTAATTTAATGGTGAATATGTTGCATGAAAATGTAGTATTACTGTAGATAATAATAATAACAACTCTTTATGATTCATTCATCGAGGCTTAAATAATTTATACACAAATTTGTTTGTGAACATAGATGAACTCAACATACGCCGTTCATTTTCACTCTATTTAACTGACCTTAACATTTTGTCCATGAAAGGACTATTAACGAACATAAACCGAACCATTCATCGACCGGTTTGTTCATTTACAATTTAGAAAAGTAACCGGTCACCGGTGTGACATCGATGGCCAAAACGAGGATTCAAGTTTTTCATTTCAAAAGCAGGGATTGTTTCTAAAATAGTACGAATACAATTCAATTGCAGACAAGGAAAGCCTATTGGGATGTTTGTATGTACAAAAGATTGGTTATCTTGCGAGTTGTGACAAATATATACAAACAGGAGCTTTACATTTGAAGCCAACAATAAGAGGGTGAGAATGCACCTCTAATCAAATGGATCAATTCGTGGGTCGTGTTCGCTCGCCATGGCCATTCCGGTGCAAAGACACGTCGGACACATTACCTGTCGTTGTTACAAAAAAAGGGTTATGTCAAAAAACGCTATATCCGGTGAGACCTACATAGTTTTAGATGACTAACCTTTCCGGATCCCGAACAGTTTGAACATCTTTCGGTTTTGGGGGCTGATAAAGGCTGGTCTCCGCCGCTTACTGTGGAGATTGGTTCAGTGAGAACAATTGATCCAGTAGTTGAGCAGCGAGCACAAGCAAGATATCCTGCATTTACCAGTGGATATAGGCCTATCAAATCTTAACCCGGACAAAAATCTAAATTCCAAACCCAATCCAACATGAACCAAAATTTGGCCGGAACCTGAAGTGACTATAACCCCTAATCATCTGACTGTAATGACCAGAGCTCAAAACAACCCCAACTCGAAATAACAGAAATCCAAAATTGATCCAGAACCCAAAAGACCTGAACTCGAAACCGGCTCAAACTGAAATGATCAGAAAATTTAACATCAGAATTGACCCATCCCTAAACTAACCTGACTCACCCAATTGACAAGTCTAGGTGGACAAAGTATAATATCTGGAATATAGCAGGGGTAAAAAAGGGAAAGTCTCAGGAATATACCTGTTCCAAGACAATATTTGCATCGTTTATGCTCCTGCTGTTTAACATTGTTTATTTCAACTACCATCAAGGCTGAGATGACCCCGACTGCTCCGCCAGAGAAGGATGCTACTATAGGATCAACCTGACTGCATTTACCACCAATAGAACAATGTTTAATAAATACTAAAGTGAAACAAAATTGCATGCACAGATTTACCAAATTTAAAACAACTAACAGATGCCACTTCAATCATCCGTAAGTATACCCAAAAGAAGTAAGTGCTATAAGGAAACCAAAAAGACATCAACTTTATCATGGTAAGAAAAGATAGCAATCGACTACAAACCAAGAAGATTGATCATACCTCAATTGCATTGGCAGATGTGCACTATGGATGAAATCTGCATATGATGTGCCCCCGAGTCCGAGCTTAAGCTCCAGCTAGGATATGGGAAGAGAAAGAAATAGACGTGTAAGACAAAAGAATATGACTCCAAAAACCGTCTAATTATATTCTGTGTATTTTTCATATTAAAATCATAGAGCATGTCCATTAGCAAATTCCAAACGAGATTCTTTTACTAAAAGGGAACTTCAACATTAACAAAGCAAACAATGTCACTCCCTGCCAGTTTCCAAATATAAGTGATTATTTCCCTTCAAATGCTTTATCGTCTCGAGATAACACATCCCATTCAAACTATTCCTAAAAGCTCAATCGACACCAACTGGAGAGAGATTAGATTATGACTGTTGAGAGCAAGAGTAACTTACAGTGGGTGCTAGAAGTCCACCAAAGATAATAATCCCAGCAATAAGAGAATAACAAGTCACATAATAAACCTTGAGATTTGCTGAAGTCTGCAAGTGAAATACCAGGTCAAATATATATAGTTGTACATTGATTAGCTTTAATTGAATGATAACAATGATGTTCATCTAATAACAAGTCAAAACATAATTTGATGGAAAAAATAAATCATTAAAAAAGAAGAAAAACTCACCAATGGAGGCAGAAATGGGATGAATGATGGAAAATTAGGAAGATCACTTTCTTGCTCTTCCTTGAAGATACCAAGTTCAGCACTTTTAATTCTTTGCTGTATCCTTAGCCTCCGAACCTGGGATATTTTTAAATTTGTTTAAGCTATCATATATGTTTCCTGAGTATAAGCCAACACATGCATAAACTTTCCCTACTGATATAAAAAACTCGATGAAAATAAAAAGTCTAGTTAAAAGATTTCACCTCTTCCATTTGGAGAAAGATTTTGTTTCGCCGACTTCGAATATTATCCTCAATTTCTTGCAGTTCCATTGTGGCGAAATCCTGGACTGTTTCGGGCCCTTCTATGATGCAAAATCTGCACTTTTTTGTAATCATAAAATCATAAATTCTTGAGCTTTTGAGATTCATGCTTTAATACTTTTCAAATGCATAATCAAACTCAATCTAAAATTACTAATTTAGCTAATACATAATCAAATTCAATCTTAATTAATTTAGATTTTCATAGCTCATATTTTATATACATAATCAAATTCGAATTCACAAACAGTAGAAAATTACCCAGCGGAAGTTTTATCGGCAGGAGAATCGGAATCAATAGACGGCGCGGAGGAAGAGGAATCAGGTTCAGTAGCCATAGATCGCCATCTCGAATTCAATTTGCGCCTCGTATGAACGGATCCACAACTCAAAGAGCGAGGCTTGTAAGGAGGCGAAGGCTTTACTGTACAAGAAACCGCCAAGACTCGACTCAAACAAACCATCCTCGAGAAGAAGAAAGATCTTCAACCTCAATTTCCACTTTTTGTTGTCAATTAAATCTCATATTCCGTGCTGTAATTTTACTGATTGATTGCCTACACAAATTACAGAGAGGGAAGCGACGGCGATTGAAGAAGACAAAGTGGGAAGCATTAAATTTTGATGCAAACGTGAATGGCGAAGATCAGTTGAAGGCCGCTAATGCTACCAAATACGTAGAATCATAATTTACCTGCTTTTATTTTTGGGTAAACTACTTGTTTTCGTCAAAAAAACCTACTTATTTATGTTTTCTTATCCAAATATTTTTTTGGATAAACTATATAAATAGTCACTGAAGTATAAATAAATTTCTATTTTCAGCACTGAAGTTTTAAAAAGTAATGTTATCGTCTTATAATAAATTGGTCACTTAACCGGTAGCTGATGTAGCATGTTTGGCTGCCTTTCTTGGTACCGTTTGACCATGTCGAACAAAGAGTTGACAAACCCTTTTGGCTCTCATATGAAAAATTTGATAATTTTTTTGTATAATGTCAAAAAAATACCCCTTGACTAAAATTTATTTTAATTTTTATTTTTTAAGTACTTTAACTTTTAATATTTTATTTTAAATTAAAATATTCTTTATGTGGCAATAGTAAATCAACTCTCATGAACACTTTTTCGGATAGTTGAATCTACTGAAGGGCAGATTATAATCGATGGCGAACATCTCATCGATTGGACTGCATGATTTGAGGTCACAACTCAGCATCATCCCTCATGAGCCTACCATGTTTGAAGTTGAAGGGACTATACGAAGCAATTTGGACCCTCTTGAAGAGTACACAGATAAACAGATTTGGGAGGTGGGTTCATTTCGTTTTCGATTACGAGAGAAAAGGATTTGTAATTTGTTTCATTTTCTTCATGATTGGTATCTGAAATCTAACATCTATCCATGTGTGTTTAATTTTCAAAGGCATTGGATAAGTGCCAACTTGGGACGGACGGATATATGATTTTATGTCAGGATACGAACTGTTAGAGAGTTATATGAGAAATTTAAAAGACGAAATTATAAAATTCTTGAGAGTACGAACTTAGATCATTGGTAGAAAATACAAAAATAAATTATAGGAGAATTTAAAATTTTCAAGGAATGCAACTGCTAACCTTCAGCACCACTTGATCCATCCATTGTTTGAATGAAGAACGGCTTGTTCGATTCTTCAGGTTCGATCTTCTATCGTATTATATACAAGTTTATCCTAATTTCTTTTGCTTATCACATAATTTGTTTAATATTATAATATTTGCGCAGTTAGTGGGGAAGAAGAGAATTGGAGCATGGGCCAAAACGCAGTTAGTTTGTTTCGGTCGTGTACTTTTGATGAAAAGTTAAGATCTTAATGCTCGATGAAGCTACAACTCGGTTGATACAGCTACCGATAGTCCAATTCAAACAACGTTAAGGGATCACTTTTCCAATTGTACGCTCAAAACAAATTTTCACGGTGGGAAATTGTATTGGCACGAAAGAAGTAATATATTAAAAAATGAATTTTATCCGACGATAAAGAAGGAAGATCGATGAGAGAGAACCAAAAGGTCGATTCGTGGATTTTAAAATACTTTCTGGTAAAATGGAGGTCAGATTCGGATTTAGGGGCCGAGTTAAAAGACTGATAAAATTTGAGACCAAACGATCACATCTACGACCATTGGTGATGATGTCCGACGACGATGACCGATGAACGACGTGATAAAAATATCGACGATGGGATGTTTGGGTATAATTTTAGATCTGTTTATTTTAAATGATTTTTATATTTAATAATAATAAAAATATAATATTATAGAAAATAATAATAAAATAATCTAAAATTATTAAAATTTAATTATTAAATTAAATTTTTAAAAAATTAAATAACTAAAATTGAAGTGGGAAGATAATTGAGTGATGACTGATATATTTTAAACAAAGATAAAATCTAAACGGAACCAGGAAAAAGAAATCCGTTATATGTCGTTGACAATTCTCTTCCCTATGCGAGCCAACTTGTCATTAGGTGCGTGCATATGTACATTCTAATAGAATTGAATTAATTTGGTTAATCGGTTGGTGACAAAATAATTATTTTTGAAATCAGTTAAAGATTTAAAAAAGTATCGGTTAATTCGTTTTAAGATTAGTTAATTAATCAATGTTATGAATATCTTTATTTATGGTGGATATCATATATTAAAAGAGACTTTAATATACTTTATTATTAGGGTTTGATACTCATTGGAATTAGGATTTACATCTTATGCTTATAAATATAGAGTTTGGAGAAAATATTGTACACAACCCTACATTGAGAATATAATGCATGTCTCTCTCTTTGTCTCTCATCTTTATTCTTGTTCATCTCTCTTGTTCTTCTTTATTTTATTCACAACATGTTATCAACACGAGCTCGCTCAATTACCATGGTTCTTGTCGGCAATTCTCGAAAAAGGTTTCAACATGATATTGGTGACTACATCTACAATATATTAAACTTAGCTTAAAAGGTTTGGTATGTTTTACTTATTTATCTCGACACAGTGGATGATTATTTATTCTTAAATTAAGGTGATTGTATTCTAATTCATTGTTTCTTTAATGATATATCTAATATTAAATATATACATGATTATAATTTTTAATGACGCAATTTTTTCTCTTACCGTTTAGGGGTAGTTGTTAAAAGCCGGTAATAATCATGTGTTTAAAACACAATGAAACATATGTGTAGTGCTTCTGCACCTATTTTTGAGATTTTTTCTTTAGTTATAAACGTTATTTGTTTATTTTATTCTAATGATGAAAGTTTTTGTTTTTAATCATGTTTTAAGTTTTACATGATATTGAACAAATATCGAGTCTTCGTCAAAACCTGCAGGATCAACTTAGTTTGAAAATTATGGTGATAGAATGATCAACCGTTGCTTTAAGGAAAGTGAAGAAAGCGGTGGATTGAATATGCCACTTGACAGTGATGTTTTTTGAGTTCCCCAAACTATATGCACCTCAACAATTTTTTTTCTCATTTACTTCTGATTGCTTTTTATTATTATTTGTCTGAATTTGGTGTTTTGGTTTTTAAGGTTCACAAAATATTATGATGAAAATGTGTGATTGTTTCATGGTTCGCCGAGGATGAACCAGGTTTCAGTGCAGTACTTTATTGGATTGAAAACCTAATTCAAAAGAAAAAGACTGAAGGCAAATTCAATACTATAAGTATTTATTTGGCATCTTGATTTTTAAGTCTGGCAAGTATTATATATATTGGTTGATCAATTATTCTTTAATAGTATGACTGCTATAAAGTCTACATTTGCTTGAAAGCAATAATTCTTTTGTATCGAAAAACTCGACTATAGACTTCTCCCAAGTTCAATTTACGAAAATTCGTCTTGATCCAAGAATTTTTATGGGAGACATTCCCTGAAGTGAATGCAAGCATGATGTTTATTCCATGCGATTATTGGATTTGTTTCATTCCCTAAAGTGAATGCAAATATGATAATTCACTATATGGTTAGTGAATAAAATTGAGTTATTTGAATGCTTCAAATTAAATTGAAAATTTGTGGTTAGTGTATCACTAATGAGGATATGTTAGAAAAACATACTCCACTTTTCACGCAAACAATGTTGTCCTGTAGACACAATATCGTGAAAAATGTTTTAAAGACCTAGTGGTTTCGCTCCATTCCCTGAAGTGAATGTGACATTTTATAGCGGAAATAATAAATGTTGCATTAGCAATTGTGGTCGCAATTGAGGCCATGAACATGGACATGAACAAGATGATCATTTTAAGAAGGCTTAAATGAAAAAAAGGTGCTCAAAGTATGCCTTTTTTGAACTTTAGGTGCCTAAAGTACTTTTTTGCAAAAATAGGTGCCCAAAGTTTCCAGAGTTATAATTTGAAGTGCCTGACAGTTAATGGGTGTTAAAAAAACTTTTAACCAATCAATGCTCGACACATGACATATTTAATTTATTTTTTATTTTTTAAAGAAAAATACCCGAAACTTTCAGTTTTTCAAAAAATCCCAAAAACTTTGAAAATTTTACACAACAGTCCTAAAATCCCTAAAAATACCCAAACCCAAATCCCCCGATCGCCGCCGCTTGACGTTCGACTGGCACGCCGTTCGCCGTTTCTGGCGACGCCGTGTTGGGGGAAATGACCGGCTTGGTTCGGCGACCAAATCGGTGTGTTCAGCGGCGGTGATCGGTGGCGAAAGTGGCGGCGATTTGGTTTTGGGTAATTTTAAGGATTTCGGGACCGTTTTGTAAAATTTTCAAAGTTTTGGGATTTTTTGAAAAATTGAAAGTTTTTTATATTTTTTAATTTTGAAAAAAATTTAATTAATTAAATATGTCACATGTCACTCTTTTATTCGTTAAATTTTTTTAACATCCATTAACTGTCAGGCACCTAAAATTATAACTTTGGAAACTTTGAGCACCTATTTTTACAAAAAATACTTTAGGCGCCTAAAGTTCAAAAAAGGTATACTTTGGGCACCTATTTTTCATTTAAGCCTTTTAAGAATGTTTATAACCACCAGAAGTGGGTTTATAAAGATGACAAGAATATATTAAGAAAGTAAAATTTTTATGCAAAGGTACAAACCATTGATCTCGTACTTGTCATACGCCGAAGCATTATGCACCTTTATCCACAATCATGACTGATAAAGGAAAGAAAATATAAATAAATTTTATTTACGAAAATGGCAAAAATAATTATGGCATTATTGGTCCAACTTAATTGGATATTGTTGATTTCCTCATAACCCTTGAAGTGAATAATTCGCCATTTATTTTGTTTCCTTATAATCTCTAAAAGGAATAATTGATCTTTTAATTTTTTTTGCTTTATGTTAATTTGTTTTACATATTATTTATTTATATTTTTATATTATATATTTAAATATGTTAAAACATTTATTTATTATCATTTGAAGAATATGATTACTTCCAGAATACAATATGCAATAAATTGTGACTATTTATTCTTAGCAGACAGTGCAAGTACTCATACTATACTTAAGTATAAGAAATATTATTCCCATTTAAATGCAAGGAGAAATGTGAGTACTATATCTCAAAGTACTAAAAATATCAATGTTCCGGAAAAGCAATAAATTATTGAGACATTATCTTTGATAGATAATCGATTTGATATGTGCTATATTCAATATTTTTCATTTCTCGAAGTGAATGGGACAAAACACATATTGAAAGGTGCATAATTATGCATATTTTCCCATTTAAAAATGCAAAAGAATAATACGAGTACTATATCCGGAAGTACTAATATCATAGAAGGCTCCAGAAGAACAAATATGTCACCGCCAAATGGAACTCAATTCCATATTCACAATGCATTATACTCGCCAAAGTCGCAAAGAGACTTACTGAATTTTAAAGATATTTGCAGAAATGAATATCATATTGAGACTATTAGTCAAGAGGATGTTGACTATCTCCATATTATGAGTATAACCCAAGGTAATAAGAAAATCTTGACAAAATTACATGCACTCATCCGGATTGTATTACAAAGAATTAGTACAAATTGAAGCTCATGTTATTCTAAACCAGAAGTTTATTGATAACTTTATTATTTGACATGACTGGTTAGACCACCTCGATTCAATTATGATGCGAAAAATTATTGACACTTCATGTGGTCATTCATTGAAGAACTAATAGATTCTTCAAATTAACGTTTTTCATGTGATGCATGCTCTCAAAGCAAATTAATTATTTGACCATCACCATCTAAGATATATTATGAATCTATTAATTTTCTAGAACAGATATTGGGTGATATATGTGGGCCCATACATCTTTCTTATAGACCATCTAGATATTTTATGATTTTAATCGATGCATCGAATGTATGGTCGCATGTATCCTTGTTATCAACTCACAACTTGGCGTTTGCGAGGTTACTTGCTCAGTTGATAAAATTATGTGCATATTTTCCAGGTTACCCTATAAAGACAATTCGTCTTGATAATGCTTGTGCATGCCATTTTACATGCATCATCACTAATTCGCATCAAGCTAACAAATTATCATAAGTTCTCCCCAATACAAATGGTTTTTAGCCATGAACCAAATATTTCTCATCTTAAAACTTTATATATTCTAATTGTCCCACCACAAAGCACAAAAATGGGTTCTCAAAAGAGATTGGGAAATATTTCAGATTTGAATTCCCTTTGATAATTAAAGGGAGGAGGAAGAAGGAACAGATAAGAGCGTGGAGCGTAAAGTGGTGAAAAAGAAAGAGGTGACGGAGACGGAAAGTGTGACGACGTCGGGGGTGTGTTTAACGCCGTCGAATTGGAAGGGGTTCTGGGATAGTGAAGATATGAAGGGAATATTCAGCATCCCTCCGTTATCACCGTTATCTCCGTTTGGTGTCCTATTTCGGGGATTGCCGTTATGTAGCCGTTTGCTAAATCAGGAAAGGTTTGCTGACATGGTTGGTTGAATTATCCACCGTGAAGGAAAATGTTAACGGCCGTGAAGAAGGAGAGTAATTAATGAAGAAAGTGTTTTGGATGTGTACATAAAGTAGAGCGTAGGGTTCAAAAGGAATGCTAAAGCATTACCTTTTTGTTGAATTAAGATTGTATTTGTTTATTTAATGGAATTATTTTTTTAACTATTTAATCGAATTATTATTATCATTATTATTGTTTACCAAAACAGAAACCAAAACTTGATTTGTTGTAAGGTTTCTGACCCTTGAATATGAGCGTGGGTTTAAATATATGTAGAAATGAAACAAAAAAATTATATTAGTTTTAAGGAAAAAATTTTGATATACAGGTCGTATAAATTTTAGTTTACACATGCCTTTTAGTTTTAGGAGTTTGGAATTTAGGGTATAAAGTTTAAAGTTTAGGATTTAGTTTTTTAGGGTTAGGGTTAGGAATTTAAGATTTAGGTTTTATAGTGTAAATATGTTGGTTTGTGTAAAATTAGTTTTACACAACCATTCTATAAAATTTAAAACCTAAATCTCAAACCTAGCGCCCTAAAACCTAAAACTTAAATCTTAAACTTTAAACCCTAAACTCTAAATTCTAACCATGAACCATAAATTCTACACTATGCACACTAAACTGTAATAAAGGTTTTTTTTTTGAAAAATGTTATTTTTAAAAAATATTTTACGGCATCAAAGGAGATGACACACGAAAACCGGGATGACGCTCCCAGTAGAATACCATAAAATTTTGAAAAATGGAAGATGGAGTAGCCATCGACCACATTGGTAGGATGAAAACCGTTAAAATTAACCAGAGATTCAAAAATTTGGGTTCGGAAGTCGGTTATGAGTGGGGAAGGATTAGCACCCCACAGCGCCCAAAATTGGTAACGCGTTGATCAAGTGTTGTCTTTGCAAGAAAAAAAAATCGAATTTAATTTAAAATTTAATCTCAAAAACGGTCTAAGGAGAATATTTTTTTATTTACGAAACCGAGGAAGATGACACTTGAATGAGTCAGGACATCACTTCCTAGCTGATTCTCGAAATAAATTGGAAATACTCCCTTAGTTATTAAAAAACATAAACAAAAATATATATGTACTAAAATATATACATAATATATTAACATACTTAATATAATATTACTTGTTTATATCAAACTATAACCACAAAAAATATATATGTAGTGTAAATAAATATTCCATATATACATAAGAATAATATACATAATATATAATAATAAAAAATATGATAATATTATGATATATATAATAAAAACATGTAAAAATAATAATAAAAATAATGATAATAATATACATATATTATATAGTTAAAACAATAATATAATATACATATATACATGTAAAATACATAATATATAATAGGAAAATAAAATAAACATATATTATTAAACATGAAAATATTATTATTAATAATAAACATATAATGATAATAATTATAAGTAATAATAAGAATGAAGCTTTTAAAAGGGTGACCAAATTGTAAAAAACATAAACTAAAAAAGGACGGAATTGTAAAGGATATGAAAGCTGGAGGGACTGCGGGCGTGATTCTCCCTTCTTCCAAAAATGCACGGGTCATGGTCTCGGGTCGAGCCGAAGCGCGGGTCACCCAATGCTAAAACGACGTCGTTTCGAATGCTCCTTAAATACTCATTTTTTATCCAAAAAATTCATTTGTGTTGATAATTTAAAAAAACTTCCCCAAATGCTCTCAACCACTCTCTCCCTCAGTTCTCTCTGTCTGGTAACCGAAATCCCCTCAGCCGCGAGCCGCTGTGGGCCAACGTCGCCTCTAGCAGTTGGAAACTCAAAAGATCATGCCTTTTTGACTTCGTTCAACGCGTTGTCTTCGAATCCGACCTCCGATTTTGCTAACGACGACCCTAGGTGAGTGAATCTGAGAAAACCGAAAGTTTATATATATATTTTTACCTTTTTGAATATGCTCCCTTCCTTTTTCTAATTTTGGTTCGAGTTTATGTTTGCCTTTTTTTGCTTTTTTTGTTGATAGAATGAATGAAATTATTTTCTTTTATTTTCAACTCCGAAATTTCCCCTTTACAAATGGTTTACATGGGTTTTTATAACCGGTTAGAATATCTAAAAAATTGCAACTAGCACGCAACTTGTTATTTTTTCAGATTTAAAAAAAATACACTTTTCTTTTCTCTATGATTTTGGAGATCTGATGTAGGTGGTGCACGTGATGGGCGGTGGAGTGCTAGGGAGCACGGCGGTGGCCAGTCAAGTGGCTGAAGAGCGTCGTGCATGGCGACCACACGTGGGGAGGTGAAAGGGTGGATGGGGGCGGCGGCTGACAGACTAGAGTTAGGTTAGGGTGTAACGCCTCGGTTTTAAGGCTTAACAGTTTAGTGGGTTATTAGATGGTCCAATGGACCGGAGTAGAGATTCGAGTCGATTTTGGGATCGTATATTTTTGGTGTTGGAAAAATTATGGAAATATACTCTAAAATCATTATTAATTATGTATTTAAGAATGGTGGAATCAATTTTGAAAAATGAGTTTTGGAAGTTGGACATTTTGGTTAGTGACCAAAATGAAAGTTTTGAAAACTGTGATTTCCTAGTGACTAAAATGAAATGGGTCAAATACTTAGAATCTTTAAGGAGCTATTTTACCAATTGGTTTATGATGATTTCTCCCTTAATTTAACTGATTTTAACATGTTTTTTAATTAGTAATTAAAGAGGATTTTGTTAAAAAAAAGTTAGTTATTACTTTCCAAACAAAATTCACATCATTTTCTCTCAACTCTTTTCTCTCCAACCTTTCCTCAGCCAAACACTCAGGTTTTTCATCAAATTTCCAGAGGTGAGGTGGTTTCTAACTTGATTTCATTGTTTCAAATTGTTTTATAAAGTTTGTTTACACAAAATCTTATAATAATCTTGTGTTTTCTTAGCTTTTCACAAATCAATTGAGGGAGAAACTTCACAATAGGGGTAAGGTCCGAGATCTCCTCTATTTTATGGTTCTTTACTGAAATTCCCAAGCATTTGATCCTTGTTTTTGTGGTTCTAATCTGATTTTGATGATTTTATAATGTTTAATTGAGTTATTTGGGGAAAATGAGTTGATTCGCGGATTGGATCTGATTTCCAGTAAGTAATGATGCTTTGATTTAGATTTTGGATGTTTAATAATGTTGATAAGTGATTTTTATCAGTAGAATCCCGAAACTTAAGAATCTCTATTTGTTTAAGTTGTTAGTTTTGAGGTTTTGTGGTGTTTTTGTGGTTGTAAGGTTGTTGGAGGTGGTAGGTTGTTTTGGATCTGTTTTTAGATGTGTTTTGAGGTTGAAAATGATGTTAGATTGATAGATGTTGGCTAGGTTGTGAATCGAAGTGTTTTGGTTATGTTTTCGATTGTTGTGGTGGGTTATTTGTGATGATGTTGTGGAAATCCAATAAGGATTGTGGTTATTGTGTTTAGAATGCATTATGATGCATTAATCCTCTATTTTTTGTGGTAAAAATAGGGGAGGTTGATCCGGAAGTGATTGGAGAAGCGTTGGAGGCTTCGGATACTTGATTTTGCATCGACGAATCAAGGTTTCGTATATCGGTGAGTAAAAACATGGTTTAAAGCGTTTTGATGCTTTGGAATAGAGTTTTGGAGTTAAAGTAGAGCTTGAAACGCTTACCTAGACTCGAAAGTAAGTATAAAGTGATTCTACTATCTCGGTCGTATTTGTTTGAATGGTTTTATGCACCTGTTTTGATTTACATGTTACCTACTGTTTAAGCATGTTTTGAAGTATTCGATATACTGTTTTTAAGCATGTTTTGCTGAAGGATGCACATGGTAAGCGATCCTTGTAAGTATGGTTTATACTTGTGTTTTAAAGCATGGTTATTGCTTTGGAAAGGGCATGGTTTAATGCTTGTTAAAAACAATGAGGTAAATGTTATTTGGTTAATTATATTGGCAAGTGATGTGGTTTTAAAATTTTTATCGGATATAGTTGGCCGGCCATAGGATTGAGTGACTGTAAATAAGTCGCCTTGGATGTTGAGGGGTTTATACGGTGTACCGAATACTCCATCCAAGTACCCTAACGGTAGAGGGTTTAAACAGTACCGAATACTCCTGTTAGTGGGTTAAGCATCTAACTGATATAAGGGATTGGTGTTCCTGTGGGTTGTTATTGTACCCGGTTGTTAATGTACCGTGATTGTGATTGTATCGCTATTCCGGTTGAGATGGCTTAAAATGTTGGCTTAACACTTGTTGAATCCGTGTATCTAATGAACTCTTTTGTTATTGGACTTGTTAATGATCACTTGAAAGCCAATATAATTGTTAATGTATCATTGGAATGTTTCATGTTGTATAATGTAATTTATACATGTTTCTCATAGAGCTTTGCATTTGGTAATAATGCACGGGAAGGCTTAAGTAGAGGGTTAGCAATGTGACTTGTTGTTGATTAATGATACATGCAGTATATGGTTTAATATGATGGTTTTAATGATCTAAGTGCATGTTTTAAAAGGGACATGATGTTTTAAAGAATGATGTTAAGTAATTGGTTTTAAATGCATTGATGGTGTTTGTTTTGAGAACTCCTCACTAAGCCTTGTGTGCTTGCGATCTCGTTGTCCATCAATGCAGATAATTGAGGTCTAGGAGGGCAGCAAGAAGCAACGGGATCTTGGCAAGACTTGTTTCCAAAGTATGTTTTGGTTTAGACTATAATAAATAAGGGAAATATGGTACTTATTGTGTTTTGGGAGATGTTTTGTGGAACTCCCTGTTTGAGCATGTTTCTTTAGTTGCTCTTGGGCTGTAAATGGCCTTTAAAGATTGTTTTAATACTGGTTTACCTTTTTGGTATGTTGCTTGGATGGAAACTAGGATGCATGCCTATAGATTTTCTTTTGATGCAAAGATGCCATGTTAGTATACTAAATTTGTGTAACTTGGATGCTTGAGGTATTCCTAGCATGTTGGTGCTATGTCTCTAGCTTGTTGGAATGGTTTGAGTATGCTACCGGAATGAAAAATTAGCCAAATATGACATTACAGGCCCAGACGTACCGATACGCGGGTGACCGTATCGGTACGGCTAGGCAATTTCAGGCTTGTGGGATCGGTACAGGTCTTGTGCATTTCGATACTCCTAGGCAAATTTGGCCTGGCGTACCGATACAGGTATGGGCGTTTCGGTACGAGTTTTAGCCTCTGGAATTCACCCTTTTCAACTCGAACCCGCGTATCGAAACACCTGAGAGGTCGTATCGGTACGGTTTAAAATATTTCAAAAGTTAGGTAATTCAGTTAGGCGTATCGATGCGATATGGTAGTGTACCTAAACAGGGTGTTTCAAACTGTATCGGTATGAGCTTACCCGTATCGGTACGGATGGCCGTTTATTCTGTTAATGTCACTTTTGGGCAGTTTTGCTTTATTTGCATTTAGTCATTGTATCTTGCCAATGCAATTGTATGTGATAGAATGATCTGTTTGGACTGAAATTCGAGATGAAAGTTTGGAACCTAGCTAATTAAATGTTGGTAACTTAAAAGTGAGCTTTAATCATGCAAATTTTCTGTATTTGCAATTTGGTCCCTAAATTACAAATGTGATCAATTGGATGTCAAATTGATGCCCGATTGAGTTGAGGTTATACCTAATGTTTGCATGAACATATAGCATCTAGATATGATAAAAAAATAAAATGGATCGGGTTTCGATGTATCTCTCTGATTTGCTTCGGCAAACCTAATGTAGCTTCTTCGGTTCGGTATGGCGGCTAGACCGGGTAAATGGGGTTACATAGGGTTTATTTTTTAATTGGGTACTGGGCTTGTAATAAGCGGACTGGTTGGGTTTTTGGGTTATGGGTTATTGGGTCTTTGTAATTGGGTAAGGTATGTGTATTGGGTATTGGAACTGGGTATGTATTTGGGTCATATAATAATAAAAGGTTGGGGTTATTTTAATGGGCTTGTTTTGGGTCTGGCTCGGACAGAAAATAGGTATTACAGCTGCCCCTCTTTGCTCATTGTTGTGTAACAAGAATAGAGAAAAGACAAAATAATAACCATTTTATGTCCGGTCAGGTCTGAGTTCTTTTATCTGGCCACCGTTTCTTTTTGGGGCTTCACTTGATCTTCTTTGTCATTCTTGTAAGCAAAATCATCAAAATTGAGGAGACAAAATCTTCAAACTGGAGGATCTGTTGGGGAAGCAAAATGAGTTCGATTTGCTACGACTCTAACGACGACGCAATACCTAGAGAAAATTTAACCTAGCTGCAACATTGATGAAGGGGCACGGATTGCAAAACCTGATCCAGCTGCAACACTGACTAAAAGACATGATCGAAGGACGAAGGTTTTGACATTTGATTGAAAAAATATCTATAGCTCATCTCATAGATTTTTTTTGCATTTTTCCCAAATGCACAATGATCAATTTTGAGTTGTCTTTATCGGTATGTTTGCTCTAGGCTAGTTGTACCATTCCCCTGGGTACAATCAGTTTATACCAATCATGACATTGGATTTTTCCAAAAGATTTATTTTCCTTTGACTATTCATAAAAATAATTTTCTGATGGACATTTGAATTATCTATTGTCTTAAACTTTGCCGTGTTTAAGCACGTTGTGCCGACGCTTTTTGTCGAACTTGCCAAAATAGCATTGATCCAGCTATAACACAGACAAAGAGACATGATCAAAATATGAAGGATCTGACATTTGATCGAGCTGCAACACCCGATGAAGAGGCAAGATCAGAAGTCAATATCTTGGACCTAACCAATCCATCAACGAAGATGGGGGATCGATATTTCAGCAACTTGGATTCTACCGCACTATCAATGGAGAAGCAGAATCGAATAACAGTAACTTAAACCTTACTACACCATCAACAAAGAAACAAGAGTGAATAGCAACTTAGACCCAGCCAAACCATCAACGGAGGGACATGATCGAATAACAACAATTTGAACTTTTCCAGGCCATCAACGGAGAAACAAAATTGAAAAAATAGCAACTCAAACCCCACTATACTATCAACAGAGGAACATGATTAAACAACAACTTAGAACCAGTCCAACCATCAACGAAATGACATGAACGAATAACAACAACTTAAATTCTACTGCACTATCAATGAAGAAGTAGAATCGACTAATAGCAACTTAAACATTACTACACCATCAACGGAAGAGCAGGATTGAACAACAACTTGGACACAGTCATAACATCAACGGAGAGACATGATCGAATAATAACAACTTGGACTATACCGCATCATCAACAGAGAAGCAGAATTGAATAACAGTAGGTCAAACCTTACTATACCATCAACGGAAGAGTAGGATTGAACAACAACCTGGACCTAGTCACACTATCAATGGAGGAACAGGATCGAATAACAACAACTTGGATTCTACTGCACCATCAACGAGAAGCATAATCAAATAACAGCAACTCAAACCTTACTACACGATTGAACAACAACTTGGACCCAGTCGCACCATCAACGGAGAGACATGATTGAATAATAACAACTTAGACTCTACCGCACCATTAACAAAAAAGCATAATCGAATAACAGCAGCTCAAACCTCACTACACCATCAACGGAAGAGTATGATTAAACAGCAACTTGGACCCAATCACACCATCAACGGAGGGATAGGGTCGAATAACATCAACTTCGATTCTACCACACAATCAACAGAGAACTAGAATCGAAAAAAATAGCAACGTGTTTTTTTTTTAATTTTTCCTTTGATTTTTTTATTTCCTTTTAATTTTTTTTCTTTTTATTTTCCTTTTGATATTTTTTATTTTTGATCTTTTTATTTTATTTTATTTTTTATTGATTTTTTCTTAATTTGTTTGCCTAACTATAATTTTAAAGAGGAGATCCAAGAGAAAATGTTTGGTCTAGTAGCACCATCAATGGAGAAAACAAGACTTGGACAAAATTTGACGTGTTGCACCATCAACGGAGAAGCAAGATCTAGAAAATATGGGATCTGTTGCATCACTAGAGAAATGAGATCTTTAAAAAATTTATCTGCTGCACCATCAATGGCAAAGCGAGATCTGCAAAATGATAGATCTGCTACATCACACCAACAGAGAGGCCGAATCTGGATTAAACTAGTCTACCACCACCAACGGAAGCAAGATCCAGAAAAAAGTTGGTTCTGCTAGTAGAGAGACAACATCTGGAAAATGTTGGATCCATTACGTTACTGTCAAATGAGTGAAATCCTGAAAACGAAACAAAATATTTTGTTAGTAATTGTCCAAAAAAAAACTTGCCGCCAATACCTTCTATCTTGATATTTTAGGGTTTCTATATGTTTGGCCTCTTTTGGAGCTAGAGGTTGGTCATCATGTCATTGCCTCCACGGTTGAGGTTCTTTGGTCTCTTTCCTGGACTTGTTTGTATGTTTACGCCAAAAATAAATGCATCATGAATGTCTCTAACTTTATGCCTAATGTATATATCTAATCTAAATACAATATAACTTTGGTGTAAGTATGATGCATGCACTTAATGTAGAATGACTTGATGAATATGTGAATGCAAGATTTTTTTTGCCCCTCAAAGGGATGCCCCTGACTTTATGCTGGTCAAATCGGGTTTTTGGTCTTATTTCGCGAAGATGCCCCAACCTTTTTTAGGCTCGATCACTTTTCTTGGAGTCATTTCTTCAAGTGAATGCCCTAACATTTTTGTTTGAGGTTGCTCTTGAAGCGAATTTAAAGTTTAGAGTATGTTTTCGCCATTTCTTGAAGGGCTTTTATTGTTATCATGAACGCATTATGTTGCCCACCAATGGGGTCTATAAATTTGTTGCATTGGTTTATGGCAGCTTATTACTTTCGGCTCTGACGAAATGCTACAAACAATAATTGATGTAATCATATAGGGTACAAAAGTCTGACTTGGCAGTGGAGGCTTACTGTTAGAACTCGTCGGGGAATGCCCTCAGACTGGGGCCTTATAGAGGTATGGTGTACATGAACACGGAGGTTATTCTAAAAAATTTCCCTAGACCGGGCTTTTGCATAGGTTCAATGAGGTGCTAGATCAGCTGACTTTCGCTTTATCTAGAATTGCTGGCACGGGGCATCCTGAGGACAACAAAATTTAAAATGAATGTATGTGGATGTAAGGTACATGTCCTAGACGTGGAGGTACTAATTCAAAATGGTTCTCGTGGCTCAACATTCGAACTCACGCGATTCATTCGCAACTTTGAATGTTGCATTGATATCTAGGATACTAGATTTTCTCCCGATGGCGATTTTTTTCAAATTAGGAACCAGTCGTGAATTAGTATTTCATGATGGCAAAATGCAAAACTTAAAATACTATAATGGTGTCATGCAAAATGAATGAATTTAATTATGATGTGATCAAAAAGGAAAAAAAGGGCCAGTTCAGATTAAAATAATTGAATAAATAAATTAAATGGTAAATAAGGTAAAAATTAAAACAAATAAAAAAACTTTACATAAAAAAATAAACAAAGACATCAAATCCTAAAAAGGGTAACCGCTAAACGGTAGAGTTTCGCAAGGATCTAAAAAGATGGTTTGGTTCTAAGGTGGCGGTGCCCGAATTGTCACTACGACATCGATTCATGGGAGTTTCGCAAGGATCTAAAAAGATGGTTTGGTTCTAAGGTGGCGGTGCCCGAATTGTCACAACGACATCGATTCATGGGAATACGACCCTTATATTATACGGGGTGAATACCCCACGAAATATAAAATCGTATTCCGGAAGTGAATTACAATATCATACGAAAGTGAACACCTTACGTAGCGAACTAACACTTCCACTTAACAAGGTGAAGAGCCTGGGTAGAAAGCTCATGCGTGAATGCCGAGGGATTAAAAATTAATTTAAATCAAATTTCATTTTTTGTAAGACAACACAAAATCAATGTTGGCCTGACTCTCTACAAAAATATCCCCAGCGGAGTCGCCATCTATAATAAAGGTTTTTTTTGAAGAAAAAAAAGCTGGAGATTAGATTAGAAATATTTGAAAATTACACCCAGAGATCAGGATGACACTTCTAGTAGAATACCGTAAAAATTTGAAAAATGGAAGATGGAGTCACCATCGGCCACTTTGGTAGGACGAACACCGTTAAAAATTAACAAAGATTCAAAAATTTGGGTTCGGGAGTCAGTTACGCGTGGGGAAGGATTAGGACCCCCACAGCGCCCAAAATTAGTACCGCATTGATTAAGTGTTGTCTTTGCAAGAAAAACAAAAATTCGAATTTAATTTAAAATTTAATCCCAAAAAAGGTCCAAGGAAAATATTTCCTTATTTACGAAAACGGGAAATATGACACCTGAATGAGTCGGGACACCACTTTCTAACCGATTCTTGAAATAAATAAAAATACTCCCTTAGATATTAAAAAACATAAACAAAAAATATATACGTGCTAAAAATATACACATAATATATTAACATACTTAATATAATATTATTTGTTTATATCAAACTGTAACCACAACAAATATATATATATAGTATAAATAAATATTCCATATATACATAAGAATAATATACACAATAATAATAATAATAAACATAATAATATGATATATATATATATAATAAAAACATGTAATAATAATAATAATGATAATAATATACATATATTATATAGTTAAAACAATAATATAATATAATATAATATAATATAATATTAAACTTGAAAATATTATTATTAATAATAAACATATAATGATAATAATTATAAATAATAATAATAAGAATAAAGCTTTTAAAAGGGCGATCAAATCGTAAAAAAACATAAACTAAAAATTACAAAAAGACGGAATTGTTGATTCTCCCTTCTTCCAAAAATGCGTGGGTCATGGTCCCAAGTCGGGTCAAAGCACGGGTCACCCAGTGTCAAAATGACGTCGTTTTGAATGCCCCTTTAAATATCCAAAAAAAATTCATTTGTGTTGACAATTTAAAAAAAAAAACTTTCCCAAATGCTCTCAATCACTCTCTCCCCCAGTTTTCTCTGCCTGGTAACCGAAGTCCCCTCAGCTGTGAGTCGTCGTGGGCTGCCATCGTCTCCTGCGGTTGAAAACTTTTTCCTACTTCGTTCAACGCACTGTCTTCGAATTCAACTTCTAATTTTGAGAACGACGACCCTAAGTGAGTGGATCTGAAAAAACTGAAAGTTTATATATATATATTACCTTTTTGAATATGTTTCTTTTTTTCTTGGTTCTAGTTTTTTTTTTGGTAGATAGAATGAATGAAACTATTTTCTTTTATTTTCAACTCCAAAATCTCCCAGTTTTTATAACCGATTAGAATATCTAAAAAATTACAACTTGCATGCAACTTGTCTTTTTTTTCAGATTTAAAAAGAAAATACACTTTTTTTCAAATTTGATTTGTTTCTTTATGTTTTTGTAGATTTGATGTAAGTGGCGCACGTGATGGGCGGTGGAGTGTCAGGAAGCACGTCGATGGCCAGTCAAGTGGCCGAGGAGCGGCGCGCGTGGCCAATGGCGTCGCACGTAAAGGTGGATGGAGGCTGCGTCTAGCAGACTAAAGTTAAGTTAGGTTTTTTTTAATTGGGTATTAAGCTTGTAATAAGTGGGCTGGTTGGGTTTTTAGGTTATGGGTTATTGGGTATTTGTAATTGGGTAAGTGTATTGGATCTGGGTATGTATTTGGGTTATATAATAATAAAAGGTTGAGATTTTTTTAATGGGCTTGTTTTGGTCTGACCTGGACAAAAAATACGTATTATATAAACTCCTAAACCCTAACCTAAAATCTTATATCTTAAAATTAAAAGGACTAAAGTTTACACAAGCTTCTGTATTAAAGTAATAGAGCAATATTTCGGGGGGGGGGGGTTCTTTTACACATGAAGATCAATGTTTTGGTTGCATCTAGTCATTTCATGCTTAAAATTCATAGCGAAGCTGTGAAATAAGATGATAAACAACTTTATGATTTGGTTGGGTGTGGATCCCTCCAACTCCAAGTGGTCAATACAATTGCATATATATATATATATATATATATATGCCTTGAACAAGTTGGAAGGCCCCAGCAGCCTCAGGACACGGCATATACTATAAAACATGGACAACCTTTTTCACTTGCGTTGTGTCAGTGCCAACTTGAACAACCCTATTCAAAGGACCCCACCCCCCGTTTTAATTGTCAAAGGATAAGATATCCTTTTTCCGGCACATAACTTGGGGGGGGAACCGTGTGCGCAAACATTCAGACTCCCTCCTCTCTTTCCATGCACTGCTCACAAACCAAAACCACAGTAGATTGTGAGTCCCACACTTGAAAGGTTGTCAATTCCCATGGCAAGAGTCCTGGTAGATTTTGATCTTCACCGTATATATATACAACTCTTCAGTTCATTCGGCAGCACCTTCTCGGTGACTTTGCCTCACCGGATGCTTTTATAAATAGCCTCGAGTTCGGTCTTTCTCAACTGCAACCCCAAAACCAAATCCCTGAAATCTTTGAGTATGATTTCAAGCATGAACTCGTTGATTCGGAGTCTCCAAAGGAGCTGAAGGTGTCATTTTGTGATGATGAGAGGAGGCGTTATAGGGGTGTTCGAAGAAGGCCATGGGGGAAGTTTGCCGCGGAGATCCGAGACCCGAACCGGAAGGGGGTTTGGGTTTGGTTAGGTACTTTTGACAGCGACATCGATGCCGCCAAGGCTTATGATTGTGCAGCGTTTAAAATGAGGGGTCAAAAAGCTATACTGAATTTTCCACTCGAAGCCGGAGAGGGTAGCCCGCCACCGGCTGTTACGGGGAGAAAAAGGAGAAGAGGAAAGGGAATTCAGTTGCCGGAAAGTAGTGAAATGGCTTGGGAGGTTAAGTAAGAAGAGGGATGATGGCACGTTAGATAAATGCATCAAATACAAATGCACTATAATTAATATATACAATTATAAGTTTAGTTTGAGTTTGATTGGTAAATACTACCGAGTGAAGTTAAAGTTCTATTTCTTTTCATTGGGAAACAGAAATTCAATTACAATGTTTATTTTTTTGGATGATGTGATGTAAGAATTCAAGAAGCTATTATTCTTGATTATCAATCTTATTTAAGATTTACACCCTACATTCTTCAATGGTGATTTTGAACAAGTGTATATAGAGGTTCCACCAAGTCTGAAGCAAACTAGCAAAGACATTAATCACGCCACGATATCGTGCTTGAGTCCAAGCATATATCCATCGAATCTAAATAGATGTTATCTTCATGTTGTTGATCAAGTCAATAGTATCTTTACACACTTTTCCCCCCTCTTGATTCATCACAGTTCAGAAAACTGGGTTGGTTGGTCGAAGCAAGAAGTCTAGCCCACATCCTATCAGTCGACTTCACGGTGTTTTGAGTCTCGGTAACATGCTGAAAAGGAAATAAGGTAAAGCGCAATTCCAAGTCAGAGATCAACTCAAATACAGTACAGAAACTTGATTAATTTGCTACTAGGCGACAACAATAGATTTTCGAATAAATTAGTTTTTGTGAGGTAAGGAAAGAACTAGTTGAATTTAGAATAAATTAGTTCATAGAAACAATATTTTAACTTCAAAAGGTAAATGCAATTAGATATCAAGCACAATTCGTTGGACTTCAAAATAAAGCTAAGAGAAGTGCAAGCTCTAAAGCTTACCGAAATTGGAATATAGGCGTGTCTGCTGTTTACAGGTCCAACTGTGAACCCTGTATATCCAGCCATGGCCCCGTGCACGGCACTTTGAGCAAGAAGAGTGCAGTAAATGTTGTCTGATGCATTACTTGGGATAGCTCGTATCATGTATGTTGGATCTGGAGAATGAAAAAATTAAATGAATTTAGTTTTATCACATGCAATAGATCAGAACTGCTTGGTCTGATCTAGACGAGAGTTAAATTTTGTCCACTAACTTCCACATCAGAACTCCAGCAAAGGTTCTTAAAATGAAAAGATGCGTCATATGAAGTTTGGCAATAGTATCTGAACAAGGCATCGTTTAAAGTAATAAGGATAATTAAACAGATAGAAGAATCTTATTTCTTGAGGGGAACACATAATCAAGTGCATACCATCAGGGGTGGATTTAAGTGGAGTTTAGAGAAGTCAATTAACCCCGCTTGATTTTAGAGAATCTTTGTAAAAATAGAAAAGTTTGAGGGTAGAGGGGAAAATTAAATATATTTGAACCTACTTGACCCCACTTAATTTATTTAACTTTGACTTTATTGAACCCACTTAATACGAAGTCTAGATCCGCCACTGCATACCATATCAAGTAATTTCAGCACTAATCATAGTACACCTAAATATTTGCAGACTATGTGGCTTATGCATATCTAAGAATTTCCTTGTGGTAAAATTAGCATGACAAAACTCCAAAGTCTTTTAGCTACGACTATCTTAACGATAAAAAAGACTGGTCAAATAAAATTGCACTAGCCGCAAGGACAAGAGTTGGGACTTACCAATGTATTTCATATTTATTGCCATCTTCCGCTCCTTAGTAAAATGATCCTACATTAAGTAGTAATAATTAAGGGGAAATGGTAAAAGCACAAGTGAAACAACAAAAAAGAGCGTTAACTACCAAAGACCCTCGGTAACACAATATATTTACAATATTCTCCAAATTATCACCATGAGCTGTCATGTTAATACACTAAAAGCCTTTTGTTGTGGATCTCAAGAAAAATATTCCAATCAGAAATCAAGCATTAGCCCATAGAAAATTTTCAGCTCAAACAACAATGTTAGATCTAACATACTAGGATATTCTTGTGAGTCGCTGAGATTTTGTTTCATCTCATGGCATATAGTTCAGAATGCATGAAAGAACATTTCTGATTTTCCTAATCTATAGATGTTTTTATTCTAAACTTGCATTGATATGTAATCATATAAAATGAAATTAAATACAGAATCCAACAAAGGAGTATTAATTATGATTATAACCACTTTAATATATATTTTCAACCAACAAGCTTCGGGAGAAAGGCTGCTCAAGAGGAAACCAAAAAGCTTTTGTTTTTCCATAAGGTATTGTTGAGACTATGATGCCATTGGGTACTGAATTAAAAATCACATGCTGATAAGAGAGTTTACGCACCCCACCTTAATGTTTTGAGTTAACCAGAGACCAACATCAAGGAGAAGCCTGTTTCCAGATGCATCTTGCTCATCAATTCCATGCATACTCTGAGCAAGATATTCCTGACCAGCCCCTTCAGCAACAACAATAACTATATGCCCGTTCTCTTTTAACCGCTCTTCAATAAACTCAAAGAGTCCACCTTTATCCTCTAGATAGAATGGTGATTCAGGAATCAAGCAGCAATCCTATTGCATGGCAATGTTATCAGATTGTTAGTGACATCAGTCGTGTACTCGTTACTCAAATTGAATGAATTCAAGGAAGATTGAAGTAGGGGAAAATAAATAGCAATATCAAAGAAGACAGAAGAGGATACAGTCATCTAACATTCAGTGTAGTTCATAGGTATTTATCATATGAAGCTGGTTGCATAAAAAAGGGACAAAGACGTTACCACATCTCGACTTGCCAGTGTTGCAAACATAGCAATGAAACCTGTGTGATTAATAGTTAAAAAGCATGCCAACCACACCACACGAGAACACACACATAATATACATTATTTCCGCATATAGTAGCAATTACTACGTAATATCTATAATATTGAAAACACTAACCGCTGTATCTTCCCATTAGTTTGACAATTCCAATGCCATTTTCTACACTTTCTACCTCCACATGTGCAGCATTAATGGCCCTTTGAGCTTCTTCAACAGCAGTATCGAAACCAAAAGATTTATCGATCACCTGAAGCCAGGATCAATTATAATCAGTCAGTTTAAACAGAAGATTGTCGCCTTCAAATTTGCATATGAAAATCATGTTTCTGTAAGAGGATTTACAAAGATATACTCGATCATGGTCATGCAAAGGGCTTTTAATGACTACAGAGAATAAAATATAGAGAAACAGAAGAAATATGTAAAATTTAGCAGTCAATGGTTGGAAAAAGAGGCTTTCTAATCGACTAAAACTTTAAGATGCATTGCACTCCAATCATTTTTAAAATATGAAGATACCAAGAAAACATCTTTGTTTGCATTTACCCAGGAACAATATCCCCTTTGCTGAAAGTATTTATAAGCTATAAAGGTCAAACGAGAAAGGACCATCTAAACCCACATATAGTCGAAATACTAAAAAACATAATTTATTTCTTTGAAGAGTTAATAAATTTGGTGATTATATGGCCACTGCAAAATAGTGCCTACTTTTACTCTTTCCTACATTATTGTTGTTGAACTTACAGCAATATCATTATCGATTGTCTTGGGTATGCCAGCAACTGATACTTTAAGACCACGCTTCTCAACTTCCTTGAAGAAAATGTGCCTATAGGAAACAACATAAAATAAGAAATAAAAAATGAAATTCCAAAAAGTTCAAGATGGATACACGTACAGAAAAGGAATAATCCTATATTGCAAGACCTATTACCTCAAAAATCCGAGCTGCCCCCGTTGGGTTCCATCTCCACCAATAATGTAAACCTGAAATCCATAGAAATTTTCATAAGCTACCCACAAGTGAAAGACCGTTTGTTATGGACAAGAAAGCAACCACTTACCTGATTGATTCCCCTGTCCTGGATGTTATCAACAATCTTTTGGGTATCGTGACCCCCTCGTGAAGTGAGAAGAAAAGTACCACCACGCTTGTGGATATCGTTCACAACTTTGGGTGTCAATGTCAAGGTGTTTTTAGAGTAAAAGCCTCTATATCCTCCCTAGAAATTTCAGCAGTATAATGATGAAACAAAGTTGCAACCAACTAAAATTTAATACAATCAATGGAAAGGATGTAAACTGAAGTTAAGAGAACCAAGAAACATACACAATAAATAATAATAAATAAACAGAAGAAGACGAACTATGGCAAAGTGAGCTATACAATGAACTATGGAATCTAGAAAAACTAGAAGCTCTTCATACTCTTTTCACAAAGACAGTCTTATTAAATATGAGAATCATTTAAAGGAGCCACCAAAAAAAGATTTTTCAGGGAAAAAAAAAAACATGTGCTAAAAATAGATGCACTAGTCAATTGTTAATCCAGTTGACAAGGAGCCATAGTCCATTATTTAGGGCCCTGTATCAACCAATAACAAACAACATGCAGCAGTCCTAGCATGAATTGTTTCTTGTAGTACTAAACATTAACTCAGAATGATAGTTTCCATGTTGCATGTTTCCAAACGATACCATGATTTTGTAAAATAACAATTGAATACGAAATAACTGGCTAAGAACCCAGATAATCTGAATTCAGTAATTAGATCTGTTAAACTAAGCTCCAATGGTACTATGTCCATGTAAAAATGGTTAATACAATTTTGGATTTCAAACATCAGGTTCATGTGCAAATTTTAAATAAAAATAAGAAAGATGAACAGTATAAATATTCAATGAATAAGAAAAAAAATCACATGAACAAAGAAAATGTAATATCAACTGAACAGACCTGAATGCCAAGTATATCATTGACACCATACATATAGTTTAAGCCACAGACTATCTCTTGAATTACTGTATTGATCCCTGGGCACAAACCACCGCAAGTTACAATGCAAGCACGCACTTCCTCTGATGTGAAATAGACCTGCAATAAAAAATGCATTACTAAACTAATGATCCCATGTCATGAGCATGAATGTGTCTCTAAAAGATGATGTACCTTTTCTCGGGGCCCTGCAGGCCGGAAATGTTTTCCTCGGGAACTATCCCTCTGAACAACAATCTAAACAAGGCAAAGGCATTTGACCATCATTAGTCCAGTGATAATTTTACCATTCCAGGATTATAATCAAATAGGATATATTTATCAGGACAACTTTTCGATATGTGTTTTTCTTCACTTTCTTCTTCTTTTCTAGTAACATACCTTCTGAGCAACCACGTCTTCTGGACGAACAAAAGTTTGCCTGGCAAGACAGGAGATTAAAGTATAATGATCATGAAACCAAAATTAATTGACCACAATGAAGATGCATGGTATATTTAAGAGAACTACACCAAAAATCAATGGCTTACTTTACAATAGCATATGCTTGGCTATTTTGCAAAGGATTTGGGTATGACTGAAATTTTAAAAAAAGGATATGATTTATATAAGAAATACAAAACCAATAAGTTGGAAGAAATGAACAAGATCAAATCCAGATAAAAAAAATACAGGACAGTTATCAACAGTTTGGACTTTGGACAAGTAAGTTCCGAGGGGCAAGAAGTAACATTGAGAGACAACTAACTGGGTAAGTGAAAGAATCCCAACGTAAGATTTAAGGTGATAACATCTGTTGTAACGCACTTCTTAACTCCCTACAAAAGTTTGAGATTTTTAGAAACCCAGGACTTTACATATTGATATTTTTCTTATTTAAATACTTTCCAAGTTCTTACATTCATGGTTTCCAAAGCAACTCAATTATTTCATAACCATTAGT